>JAJAGP010002797.1:0-90000 GCA_025084515.1 Ancistrus triradiatus
CCAAAGACCTACAACCTCATCTTGCTGCAGATGGTGTCACTGTTCATCGTTCAACTATACAGCGCACTTTGCACAAGGAGAGGCTGTATGTTAGAGTAATGCAGAAGAAGCCTTTTCTGCAGACACGCCACAAACAGAGTCACATATATAAACCTAAAAGTGAAAATGATGCATGTAGAGAGCAGTCCTTTACTATGTCACCATCAGTACCCAATTCCTTCCTTAACATCAGCAATTTTGTAACATGACGTTTGTATAATGGCATTTTGACATTTTATGATGGAACAAACATTTTGCATTTCAGTCAAGTGGGAATTTATCAGTGAGCTTAGCCTTACTGGTACCCTGGACTGCTTAAACTCTCATAGCACACCTATTTACCCTTGCTATTTAAGAAGAGATATTTTTGCTATTCATTCTTGAAAATTAGATTTCCATCCTCACATGAATGTGTTGCTTTGGCCTTTGTCATTGGATCAGTTAGAAAGCAAATAACTGAGGCATTTGAAGACATTTTGAAATCAAAATGAAGCTGTGCTAAACATACACTCCTCTATAAAACATAACAGTACAAATTTGTGACATTGTTTGTTATGTGTACAGTAAGACTACAAAATCACTAATACAACCTAGTGTACTGTGAATCACTGACTTCTCATTACAGCAATGTCTTTAGTGAAGGTTAGAATATGAGTCACCGGAACATTGTTATTCTGTCTATGGAAATAAGCAGCAATTTAACATTTATTTTACATAAATTCCATAAATTGGAACCAATCGTGACACCTACTGATGTATTTCCACCATATCCAATTGGTTTGCAGTGACATTCACAGTATGCAACACTGACCAGTTTTTTGATTATATAAATCAACACATCTCGTATTCAAGCTTCAATACTGTCTGAAGGTGAGGATATATGATTCTCCATATTCCATATTCTTTCTTGCACACGCTACTGTTAAAAATACCAGGTTGTAAAACATCTATATAGGGAACACCAGATACATAACTTTACCATAATAATTCATTAATTAACCCAAAGACTTAAAATTACTGACCACAGAATACATTTCTACACTCTCTGGTCACTTTATTAGGTACAATTTGATAATACTTTTGCTTTTGCCTCCAGAACTGCCTTAACTCTTCTTGTCATAGATTCAACAAGGTGCTGGAAACAATCCTCAGAGATCCATATTGGCATGCATGAAAGCATTCCATATTTGCGGAAGATTTGCTTGCTGCACATCCAGGATGCAAATCTCATGTTCCACCACATCCCAAAGGTGCTCTAGTGGATTGATTTGTTTGTTTATTTAGTTTATTTAACGTTGCTCTTCAAAATCAATGGCCACTCAACGACAGACACAAGGTTACATCAACACTCAAGGTAATATTGAAGCTAGTCTCATATGTATACTCAGATCAGGGCTACTTTAGCGTAATCAATTAACCTAATACCTGTCTTTGGACTGTGGGAGGAAACCGGAACAAACCCATGTGGACACAGGGAGAACATATGGGGAGACACCACACCTCTGGATTGAGATCTGGTGACTGTGGACGCCTGAGTATAGTGAACTCATTGTCATGTTCAAGAACCACTTTAGAGATGACCTGAGCTTTGTAGGAGATTGGTACACTGTGTCCATAAAAGGGATGGACATGGTCAGCAACAATACTGTGCCATTTAAATGATGCTCACTTGGTATTGAGGGCCCCAAAGTGTGCCAAGAAAATATCTCCCACACCATTACACCACCAGCAGCCTGAAACATTGATACAAGGCAAGATGGATCCATTCTTTCATGTTGTTTACACCACCTTCTGACCTGAATGTCTTCATTCATGTGTCACAGCAGAAATCGAGACTCATCAGACCAGGCAACTTTTTCTAATCCACTGTTGTCCAATTTTGGTGAGTCTGGGAATTGCAACCTCAGTTGCCTTTTCTTAACTGACAGGCGTGGCAGTAACCCATTTTCTTCAAGGTTTGACATGTTGTGCGTTCAGAGATGCACTTCTGCATGCCTCGGTTGTAAAAAATAATTGTTTAAGTTACTGTTGCCTTTCCTCTGGCACCAACAATTTTTTGGCCACTCACTCAAGATTTTTCTCTTTTTCTGACCATTCTCTGTAAACCATTCTCTAGATAGCTGTGTGTGAAAATCCCAGTAGATCAGTAGTTTTTGAAATACTCATACCAACCCATCTAACACCAACAACTATACCACATTCACGGTCACTTAAATCACATTTTATTCCCATTCTGATGGTTTGATCTTCAGCAGGTCATCTAAACCATGTCTACATACCTAAATGAGTTTGTGCCATGTGCTTGGCTGATTAGATATTTGCCTTAACGATTGTTGAACAGGTGTACCTAATAAAGTGGTCGGTGAGTGCATGTTTCTCTATTTCACAAAAAAAGAAAAAGGTTAAAATATAACGTCAAGTCGCTGTGTCGCTGCACATCCACTGTATAATAACTCAGTGTTTAAGCTTAAAAAGCTGTGCTGCTAGATACATACTCTTTAGACACATACTCTTTTTCCTTACATTTCTGTTAAGGAAACCTTTAATAAATTCACTGCTTAAGGCACACCATTAAAGGGGCTATTGAAATAGAAAAAAGTATAATTGGACGTTCTTAAATTTGCCTTCCTGACTTTATCTGGTGCTCTGAGGGACAGAGGGACTGCAAATCACTATGGCTGTGTGGGATTGATAAGGTTTCACAAGGTTCTCATTACAGCCCTATCTATAGTGAAAGTCAGACCAGGGACATGTACTGCATCTATCACACTTTCCAATTCAGCAGCACCTACGCAGGTCATGTGACAATGGCGTATAATTACAGCGACAGCATGATTTAGGGTGATCCATATGGGTCAGAAAAAGGTCTATACACATTAGTATAGGAAGGCTATATGCAGAGTATTTATAGAGTGTGTTGTCATTGCCCTGCCTCCCACTTGCTCCAGCACTTCTTGTTGCTCACCTTGAGTGAGGTTTCCAATTAGATTTTCACTTAGCTGTTGGAATGAGAGAGCTCAATATCTTCCATTTACACCTTATCAATAATGATTTGAGATCAGGACCAAATCAAGCCTGGCAACTGGTGGATTTGGCATGTGAAGAGATCCAGTAATAATAATAATAATAATAATAATAATAATAATATGTAAAATATATGTCCAAATTTGAACGCCAATATTGAATTTGAATTATTCTCATATGGATTTTAATGTAGCTGTACGGTACCTAGAATTTGTGGAAAAAATGCAATTTTATGAACCTGAGATATTGCTCAGAAGCAGAGCGTCATGATATTTCCACTCCCCCCACAGAATTATTACAGACTGTAAGCAATACTAATGTTATCCAGGATCCATTTGTACTTTTATTTAACTTATTCAGTGCTTGGTTAATTTTTGAAATGTCAGAGTTGTTTGTTTCATGTTTGGGGTTATAGAGTGATTACAGATTCATTAATTGATGTCATTACCTATTGACTTGCAACCTTCATAGTCCAGACTAGCTACATATATTTAATAGGTGTAACTTTTTTTAATGCTTCTGTAATGTAATTATAAAGGGTATTTTCACGACAAAACTGTACAAATGACAAGTATATGTGTCAGTAATGTACTGTTACGACCTTGTCTAGAGGAAAGCCTTAACATTTAAAAGGACGGTATGATGGACCTGATACTTTTCTTTCATGGAAGCCAAAAATGCATTGATAGACAGTTTTACAAACAGCACGGAAGATCAGCCAGATAAAAAATGCCTGCATTCTGTGTTCTTCAAGGTTAGGAGGCTGAGCTGCCCCGCAACCATGACCAGGAAAAACGAGTTTAAAACACGAAAATAAATAGATACATAAATTAATTAAATACTGGTTTGATTTCAGAGGCTTTAACTATCCCTCAAAGTACAGTTCAGAACACTACTAAGAAGTGGAATGTGAATCACCAACAAATTTACATTTAATGTATTTATCAGATGGCCTTATCCAGACAGACCTACTGCCTTAGAATGTACATTCCAAGTGCAGGGCAATGCCTTATGATAGGAAGGTGAATGTCCTTGAGTGGCCAAGTCAGAGCCCTAATCTCAATGCGAAAGAAAATCTGTAGATGGTCTTAAAGAGATGGACTAGATGAGAGAAATTAACTGTAGCTCACAATGTAATTTGACTCAACTCAAACAATTCTGCAAGGAAGAAGAGACAAATATTAGCCAATGTAATTGAGCAAAGCTGGAGGAGCTGTATCCAAACAGACTGACAGCTGTAATTAAATATGTTTCTATGAAGTAATTCAGCAGGCTGATCACCTTTCCAACATTGCTCATTTTTATTATGATTATTTTTTAATGTTGAATGTTCAAAATATTAAATTGGGAGGATTTTTATATATTTTGCAGTCTTAATATTCTGTATTCACCCCTTGTTCTAAGGGTCATAAATTACCCACGTTCATGAAATCCCTCAAATAAAGCAGCGTAATTGAATGGAATTAAACCCCAAATCTATTTTGCATGAAGAAACAACACTGGTATTCATTGAAAACTTTGTGAATATCTGAATATAATTACCAGTGCTGAATGACTGCATTTAATCAGCAGTTACCACTAGGTTTCAGTACAACACACCTGCGATAATTATAATACTATATATAATATTATAATTAAATTCTTTATTCTTTAAAATTCTTAAAAGTTATCGTTATTATCATTGATAAAGATACTGCATAGGTGTAAACATTATTATTTTTTTACCAATAGAGCCCAAGAAAGTAGCAGAAATGTGCAGAAAGTAGTTCTGAATGCATTAAATTGAAGGGAAACAACAGCAGCACCACCTTTATAGCCTCTGACTGCACTCCTCATTAGTAAACAACGCTTTCAAGAAATGTTAATTTAGTCTGAAATGTTGTTTATTTTGTAGGCAATTGTTTTTATTTTGTCTGTGAACTTGAGTGATGTGTGGGGTCATGCACGGGAGATGCTGCACACACACAAGACAATTCAATCAGTAGCACACAGTTCTCAGTTACTCATTTTGTGTGTGAGTGAGTGTGTGTGTGTGTGTGTGTGTGTGTGTGTGTGTGTGTCTTGTGATTTCCAAGTGATTTTATAACTGCCAGGTCGAAATTTATCCTAAGACAATCTTTGTAATCACTCGGTGCACAATTAACATGGCTATATGTAAAAAGTCAGTGTATGACATTTTCTAATACTGTTGTCACTTTATGAAAAATCATAAAATTTAAAGCTGAAAAAAGATTTTTCAGGGGGTTTCTCTGCTGGTAAACATAGCGGTGAGCCAGTTTTGACCCTTAAGACAACACAATGGTTAAAGGGTTTTGATTTCAGACTGTAAGACATAAATACCCTTATAAAGAGTCATGACAATTTTCTATAGACAATGCTTACCGTATTTTTCGGACCATAAGGCACACTTAAAATCCTTTAATTTTCTCAAAAATCAACAGTGCGCCTTTAAATGCGGTGCGTCTAATGTATGAATTAATTCTGGTTGAGCCTTCTGACCTACAACCGATTGTAGATGGTACACGGCGCTCATAAATCTGTCAAAATGTTTTAGCACGGTCTTTGGTAGGTTACGAAGCTTACGGCCACCGTAGTGCGCAGCATCGCGGAGAAATACGGTATGTGCTTCAGCATTACGGTGTGTGCATTCATTCATTTATTTTCGAAGCGGATTCAACACAACACTATCCGTACGCAGTACAACATGGACATAGAGCAGCTGCGAGAGATTCAACATTAACGAATTCAATGTACGGAAGTGGAGGAAGCAAGAAGACGACCTGAGTCCCAGTAAAGCCAAACTGAGTTTTCCGAGGGAACTTCAGAGTTTTGTTTCATTTCATGCGCCTTATAACCCGGTGCGCTTTATGTATGAAAATATACCCGTTAGCAGCCGATCGTTGATATTGCATCTTATAATCCGGTGCGCTTTATGGTCCGGAAAATACGGTATTTTAGTAAAAACTACAGTCCAGATCTCAACCTGGAACATTGGGTGTTAGGTGGAAATGCACCTCAGATAGGGTGCCAATCAATCACAGAGCATCACAAATTCACTCATTCAGACACAGTCACTCATATTAGGAGCAATGCAGGGGTGCTAGTCCAGCTACTAGCCTGTTTTTGCTAGGTAGAAGGAAACTCACATGGACACAAGGAGAACATAACAAAATGCCACACAAACAACCTGAGCTCAAGCCTTGGTACCTGAAGCTGTAAAGCACCAAAACGACCTGCTAACCACAGTGCTAGTAGCCTGGACTCCAGCTGTGTGAAGTTTGCATGTTCTCCCTGTGTCTGTATGGGTTTCCTCTATGTACTCTGTGCCTCAGTGTGAGTCAGTGTTTGTGTGTGTCTGTATGTACCCTGCGATCGATTGCTGCCCTGTCTCACTGTGCTATCAGTTAGGTCCTCCCTGAATCAAATGAATAAATGTACATACATGTAAAGTATGACACTTAACATACAGACAATATTGGCTATATCTCACCATACTGTTCTACAACGATCCATGACAGTTGCCCATTAAGCCAATGTTAGATGAAGAAAAAAAACGTCCTCATAGCTGCATAGCAATATTCAGTTGCCAATGCGTTGGTCCTCCTGTCGCCGGATCACGGCACCAACCAGAAATTCAGTGTTATTACTACAGATTCACTCTTTTATTTGTGCACTAAATAAGGCTAATTTCTGCGTGATAAATGAGTCAGATCAATACGACAACAGCTCAGCATAGAATGAAATAAAGAAGGTTTAATTGGTTTAATTTAAGGTTTTAAATTAACTATGCATATTAATGCAATTAGCCTACAAACAGAAGATGGAAGATCTGGCATGCATCCATCATGGGGCTAGTTCCATACAGAACTAACACACTGTGCCAACACGATATTGACTCACACAATGCTCTGAACCGGGCAGCCATGAAAAGGTAACAGCCATTAACAAATGGAAAAAAAAAATGCAGATAGCAAGAGTAAGTGTCAAACGCCAAAAACGAGAGCCTGTGTAAGAGAAAAAATGTGAGTTTGATAAGAGGGCATATCGCCTACCTTCATATGCTGCTTTGAAGCCCTGGCCACTCACGGCGTAGTCTGACAATAACCACAGTGTGAGTCTCGATCCAGTGCTGACTATGGGTGGAGGAAGTCGGAAGCCTGTTAACCTAAGAGACACAG
Source organism: Ancistrus triradiatus (assembly GCA_025084515.1). NCBI lineage: Eukaryota > Metazoa > Chordata > Actinopteri > Siluriformes > Loricariidae > Ancistrus > Ancistrus triradiatus. Next base: position 7,242 of record JAJAGP010002797.1, read on the forward strand.
GAGAAACAAAAGGACAATCAATAGAAACTAGTTTTGTGCATATCATGAAAAATAGAACAAGCAGGTAGAAAGAAACATGACAAGAACGTGATAGCAGTCATAGTAAATGCAGTGGTTATTTAAGGGGACATGGATTTGTATTTGATTCCTGCTATTTTCTAGAGACCTACAGAACTGGCTGCACTCTGTAAACATGACTTTACAGCGTTCATACTGGCAAGAACACTGTATTGCAGTAATACTATGCCAAGGCTAAATTAAGGCTTTGAGGCACAGCTAATTATCTCTATGTTATGATAACTCAAAGAAAGAGTCATGTCTGTTTATGTTTCCTCTGTTCATGGGTTTGGCCCAAGATGATGGCATTATGAACTTGTGCACTGAACATGAAATCACTGCTTTATAAATCAATATAAACAGATTAGTGATCACTATTATTTCAGCCACACTCACACTTCTAATAACAACAATAATAATAATATTAACAATATGAAGCATGAAATCTCCATAGACAAACAATGGGAGTATAATGGGTTTAACTAAACACCTCAGTGACTGTAAATGTGACACTTCTATAAGCCCATAAAGAAATGACTTGTCCATATTAATGGTGAACGTATCCAGGTTGCACAGAGCCATGATTTTAACTCCATCAAACATCTTTGAGATGAACTGTAGTGCCAACAGTGAGCCAACATCAGAGTCATACTCCAAAATCTAGTGGAAGGACTTCTCACAACAGTGAAGGCTGTTATAGAACCAAACAGGAGACAAACTTAATAGCAATACAGGTATGCACTGTTTTACATCCACATTACTTTCTGTGAAAGAGGACTTTGACTAAAATGGACCAGACATTACCATAGTCATAGTAGCTTAGATACTTTGCACACAGTGTTTTATTTTAATCAACAATATTAATTAAAATGCAATATGAGAACACCGAGTAATACATATCTTCGTAAATCTTTTATAAAACTTGAAACTTGAACTTTTCTGTCAGCAGATGTCAATTGTTGGCTCGTACTAGTTTTCTGTCATTCAGATGTGAATTAGATGTATATTAAACCGATTTTTATTTCCTATTATAATACTCAAGACGTCGGACATTAAAACAAACTTTATATAGACACATTTTGGCTATATAGTGTAACATTAATAGTAGATCTATTGGTCCTTGGTGATGTCCAGATACACAGATGACGGCACATTAATATTCCACTGTCACTGTACCAATTAGAAACAGACTTCTTCTGCCCCCAATGATCTTAGGTGCCCTGAGGCAGAATACGGAGACATTGGAGGACTGTGAATAGATAAATGTGTGAAAAACAGATGTAGTATCTGCTGGTGGTGATCCCCAGGCTCAGACTGCACTGAAGTTCAACTTGATAGGAGGCATTAGGAAACAGTCCCTTTATTAACACAAGCACAATGGTGCTGGCATCTCCTGGCACATTGTACCCAAGCCAACTCACAAGTACAGGAAACATCATCCACCTAAAATTATTACGAGCCAGCTGCTACAAAACTATGTGGAATGTAATGAGAGAAAACCACTCATTTATCTAGTCTAAATATTGCCAGCATTTTCAACTTCAATATCAGAATAATTGTGTATTAACCTTTACCCTGCATATCATGGCACTCTTGAATTCTTGATTGTGAGTGGACAGAAGGTCAATTTGTTCCTTTGAAACTTTTCTCTGAGAAATAGTGATGACATCAGGCAAATATCAGCAGTATATCAGGGCATTCACTCTAATGTTATTTGCTTCCACAGCAACAAATAATTCACAGGTACTTGTTTGGAGGATGCTCCATGTGTCACACCATTATGTAACAATACAAGGATTGTTAAGAGCTTTCTCTTTCTTCCTTTCTTTTGCAAATTCAGGTCTGGAAAAAAAATGAGACTACTATGATTTTCTTAACAATCATAGCAATTTAATTCCAGTGTCTGATGGATTTCAACACAGACACATTCTACTTAAGGTTCTGATTAGGTCTAAACCAAGTATTATTTATTGAGGAAAGTTACCAGACACATGAACGCTGTGATTGAAATATTTATTTCTGAACTTTCCTAAGTTTAAACATTTGTATTGTTTTGTAAAAAAAAAAGAATATGAATGCGTTTTCTTTGAACCTTGCTGTATAATAACTGACAAATTGCAGTGGAGATTTATATTGATGTCACATTTATGGGTATAAAGATTTTTATTTGACAGAGAAGACTATCACTCATCTCTTCAAAGAAGAAATAAAGAGTTAAAACGTTGCTGATCGACTGTTTCAAGCTGCTACAATGAAAAGGAAAGAAGGTTTTGCTTGTTTTATGGATGTTCCACAACATTAAACATTAACAGAGAGTATAACGGTGAGTAACACTTTAACAAAGAAAAATGTGCAAGTACTGGCAAGGAGCCATAGTATTAAGTGGAAAAAAAGCACTCCGAGGCGTGTAGTTACAGAAAAATAAACTCCTTAGTGTCAGGTATATATCACACCACTCTGTCACTGATTAAGCTCCCTAGACCGAAAACTATTTGAACGTTTCTCCTGAGATTCCAAATAATTTCAGGTTTTTAAAGGTACTTTAGTTTCAGCAATGATTTTGGTCCGTGAGACCGTGTCCCAATTTCAGCCATGACAGGGTCCTTTTACTATATCAAATGTGCCTGCCTTGTTTCCAGTCTTCTATTTCAAACAGCACAATCCCTGTCATTACTGCTCTCACATCTTTGGCCAACAACTGATGATCACTGAATAATTACCCCTACTGGTTGATATCACAATTTTTGTCTTTGGAGCTTATCTATTGTGCATTATTACAGGTATGCGCCATTTAACTTCCATCCGAAAGATGTCTGTTTGCTTTAATAGTCGAGGTCTAAGGAATTAAAATAAAATAAAAAAATGTCTTATATAGGTTATTGATATCTGAATGACAGAAAGCTAGTGCAGTGGAACATTGGAATTCAAACATTTTTTCCCTGAAGGCTGTTTAATTTTGGATTTGTTGAATTTCCCCATGATAAGTGATATAAACAAGATCAATCCGTTCCCGACCACCTGTATCCATATGTAATTAATGATTAAAACTATGAACAAAGCAAAGGAATATAATACAATGCATATAATCAATAAAGACCTGACATACAGTGGTGCTTGAAGGTTTATGAACCCTTTAGAATTTTCTATTTTTCTGTATAAACATGACCTAAATCAACATTAGATTTTCACACAAGTCCTAAAAGTAGATGAAGAGAATCCAGCTAAACAAAAGACACAAAGATATTATACTTGGTAATTTATTTATTGAGGAAAATGATCCAATCTTACATATTAGTGAGTGGCAAAAGCATGTGAACCTCTAGGATTAGCAGTTAATTTGAAGGTGAAATTAGATTCAGGTGTTTTCAATCAATGGGATGACAATCAGGTGTGAGTGGGCACACTGTTTTATTTAAAGAACAGGGATCTTCCAAAGTCTGCTCTTCACAACACACATCTGTGGAAGTGTATCATGGCACAAACAAAAAAGATTTCTGAGGACCTCAGAAAAAAAAGAGTTGTTGATGCTCATCAGGCTGGAAAAGGTTACAAAACCATCTCTAAAGAGTTTGGACTCCACCAGTCCACAGTCAGACAGATTGTATACAAATGGAGGAAATACAAGACCATTGTTACCCTCCCCAGGAGTGGTCGACCAACAAAGATCACTCCAAGAGCAAGGCGTGTCATAGTTGGCGAGGTCACAAAGGACCCCAGGGTAACTTCAAAACAACTGAAGGCCTCTCTCACATTGGCTAATGTTAATGTTCAGGAGTCCACCATCAGAAGAACACTGAACAATAATGGTGTGCATGGCAGGGTTGCAAGGAGAAAGCCACTGCTCTCCAAAAAGAACATTGCTGCTCGTCTGTAGTTTGCTAAATATCATGTGGACAAGCCAGAGACTATTGGAAGAATGTTTTGTGGATGGATGAGACTAAAGTAGAACTTTTTGGTATAAAATGAAACTTTATAGCCATTGAGGCAAACTTAGTTTTGGCATGTCTTGTTACAGTGACAGTGGCGGTGTGACTGAGGGGGTCTGAAATGGCACCCACAGACTGATATAATACACATATACATAATATAACAATATACATAAAATGCCTATGACCACACCCTGTTTCTTCTTTGTCTTTTAGGTTTTATGGCGATTGGCATACCATGTTGGTGCATTGCCGTCACCAACTGGACAGTATTACGTGAATTGTGGTTGGAAGATCACACCCTTTTTTACCACTTCAGTGTTCTATTTATTTAATGTTCCTTTTGTTTTTTAGTTATATTTTTTTCATGTTTTGTTGTAGTTTTATAAAGGAAACAAAAGATAATAATTACTGTATTGTTCTAAATGTTTTCTTATTTTGTTTTAATTTAATGTTATTAACTTAATGTTAAGTATCTATGTCACGACTATGCTAATGTCCAGTCATCATCCATTCTGGTCAATGCCCTGTTTCAAAGAACATAATACAGACGTTAACTGGCGCATATGGTTCTAAATAATTACAATTGTTGTGTTTTTATATTACTAACAGTAGCTAAGATAAGCAATGCATCACAAGTTTAGAGAATAGTGTAACCCTTTAAAAGTACAACAGCTATATAAGAACAGTCTAGTACTAATATCCAAAGACACATCGGTCTTCTGAATGTTCCCTGACAAGTGCAAACCAAGCATTGCTGTATATCTTATAACCCATGACCAGCACATGACTAGTGTTTATTTGTATGCAGTAAAATGAAAATGTCTGTTGCAGAAACTGATTAAACCCATCCGTAAATGCCACTGCTACCCACTGTCTGCTGCACGGCGAGCCTTCAGCGCATCAACACAGGCGTTGATTTACTGCAGCCCAGTACCGCTCCATAATATAATGTGATTAAATGGAGTGTCAGCCAGTGAATAATGAGTCGCTGAGTCCATGCACCGGGTTATTTTGTCACCACACACCAGAGGCCATGACTTTGCTGTCACTGCTCATGGTACAGTAGGGGTTAAATCAATGTCCTGTATTACTATGGCTTGCACTGGCAGACATGGCCTTGTGCCAGCAGAGGCACACAGTGCCATGAATCTGCCCTGTGTCATCCAGAGTGGTAAATTCCACTATATAGAAGAGCAATACAAGCTACCCCAACCATGTACTGACTGAAAACCTAGCAAGTGTTGCCACCCTAAGGTACTTCTAACAATTCCGTTGACTTGTTTGACTATTTCATACGGGCTTTATTTCTCTGTCTTGCCCGAGACAAAGTGTTTCACACCAACAAATGCCCCCTCCCCATCCGAGGTGCTTTTTCTTAAGGTGTAAACACCAAGAACGTAAATAAGGCTGTCCCTGTAATCTCATTCTCTGTAGATGTGGGGGAATGTTGCTGAAGCAGCTATTTTTGATTTCAATTACACAGTCTTGCATATTGTGCAACATACTTATAACAGGCTAACTAGTCTTAATGTGTCATTAAATAAAAATCAAGTAGTGGGGGAACAAACAACTGAGTACTACCTACAATAGGACTGGCAAATACACTTACGAATGCCATTTACAGCTTGTTAGAAATAAGTAATGGAAAGTCATAAACAAACATGAGTGACATGTGCAAAAAACAGGCTCTAAACAAAGTTTACAAACAAGCGAGCACATGATCAGTAAGGTAGTTACAATTACACACACACACACACACACGCACACACACACACACACGCGCAAAAATGATTGACTTCTAACTTTTAAACTCCCACCTCTGCTCGTGGATTGGCAGCATTGATTGGCTGTTGAGGTAACCACACTGACTGGCTGTTGAAGAGCACTTGAGTACTTCGGTGGCACAGTGGTTTAATAAAATATCACTGCAGTGACTCAAGTCCCGGGTTCAAGTACCAGCAGTGTTTTCTGGCCAGGTTTTTCACATACGGGTTCGCAAAATTAAGTGTGCGCATACAGTGGTGCTTGAAAGTTTGTTAACCCTGTAGAATTTTCTATATTTCTGCAGAAATATGACCTAAAACATCATCAGATTTTCACACAAGTCCCAAAAGTAGATAAAGCAAACCCAGTTAAACAAATGAGACAAAAATATTATAATTCGTCATTTATTTATTGAGGAAAATTATCCAATATTACATATTAGTGAGTGGCAAAAATATGTGAACCTTTACTGTTAGTATCTGGTGTGACCCCCCTGTGCTGCAATAACTGCAACTAAACGTTTCCTGTAATTTTAGCCCATTCCTCCATACAGAACAGCTTCAGCTCTGGGATGTTGGTGGGTTTCCTCACATTAACTGCTCACTTCAGGTCCTTCCACAACATTTCAATTGGATTAAGGTCAGGACTTTGACTTGGTCATTCCAAAACATTAACTTTATTCTTCTTTAACCATTCTTTGGTAGAACGACTTGTGTGCTCAGGGTCGTCGTCTTGCTGCATGACCCACCTTCACTTGAGATTCAGTTCATGGACAGATGTCCTGACATTTACCAAGAAATTCTGATTTCCTAGAATTCTCTGATATAATTCAGAATTCTTTGTCCCATCAATGATGGCAAGCCGTCCTGGCCCACATGCAGCTAAACAGGCCCAAACCATAATACTACCACCACCATGTTTCACAGATGGTTGTTATGCTGGAATGCAGTGTTTTCCTTTCTCCAAACACAATGCTTTTCTTTTAAGCCAAAACGTTCTATTTTGGTCTCATCCGTCCACAAAACATCCTTCCAATAACCTTCTGGCTTGTCCACATGATCTTTAGCAAAATGCAGATGGGCAGCAATGTTCTTTTTGGAGAGCAGTGGCTTTCTCCTTGCAACCCTGCCATGCACACCGTTGTTGTTCAGTGTTCTTCTGGTGGTGGACTCATGAACATTAACATTAGCCAATGTGAGAGAGGCCTTCAGTTGCTTAGAGGTTACCCTGGGGTCCTTTGTGATCATTTTCCTCAATAAATAAATGACCAAGTATAATATTTTTGTCTCATTTGTTTAACTGGGTTCTCTTTATCTACTTTTAGGACTTGTGTGAAAACCTGATGATGTTTTAGGTCATATTTATGCAGAAATATAGAAAATTCTAAAGGGTTCACAAACGTTTAAGCACCACTGTATGTGTCGTAGGGTTCAGTAGTAGGGTCTGCGACCATTAGTGAAAATACTTCTGTGTTGAGATTTTTATTTTTCATTTTCATTAACATCACAAGATTGTCTTTGAAATGTTGTAAAATTATTCTGGGATCACAATTTTCAGAACAAAATGGCTTCTACAGGCAAAAATCAGTATTTAGTGTGACCTCCCTTAGCACTAAGCACATCTTGAATTCTTTGGGGAGACTGTCCTGACATTTTCTGAAGTAATCCTGATATATTATTCCAGGCTTCTTCTTTAGATTTAGGCTGTCTCATGTCTCCCACTGTCCAGGCAGTCCTATACTGCCTTTATAATATTCAGGTCTGGATTTTTTTCTGTTTTTAATACTGCATACACATTTGGAATCCTGGTTGTATTCTAATAGAGAGACTGAGAAATAATTATATATGGTCTTTATAATGTTGCTAAAACAACAAATCTAATTGTGGTCTTAGACTTTTGCATAGTAATGCATGTCTGTTTTTAATCTTTTTAGTTCAAGTTAACTTTTCAAAAGCTTGGCAATTCAATAAGACCCCCCCCCCTTTCTGTTTTCCTTTGTCTCCTTTAATTATCCATGAATTCCACCTAAAGTCAGTTTCCAACCATTGTTCTTTTCCCACCTTTTAGTCGGTCAGCTAAATTGATGGTGCTGTCACTACAGGTTGCTTTGTTTGACACAATCGGGGCTGTAACTCTTGCTCTTCAAGACCTGTTTTTGGGATGGGCCAAACTCAAAGAGGCTAATGCCCCAGGTGAGTGCCACCCAATTACACTCTTTCAGCCCATATATCCAGCCTCTAGCCTGGGTCTATAAATACACACTTGCACATTTCCACTTCCCACACACATTCATTTATCTAGCCTTTGTGCCAGGTTATTTTTGCCACAGAAACGGTGATGGCTTTCTGGTGAATCATGTCCAGCAATAAGTGATCTTGTGCTAGAGAATGGATTACGGCACATATTCAGTGAAGGGCTATTGCACCCCACTACCATATTCCTACAACCTACAGCTGCTGAGTAACAAAGTAAAAGCACTGGTTATGACACTGGTAATGCTGATCTTTTTCCATAGAATTTGTGAAATGTGAGAAATAATTTATAGACATTTATACAAGTATCTTGTATAAATCTGGGGGTATCTCTGGGGGTTGTTTCACTGAACTGCGTGAAAAACCTCTGATCAGTTTATCGCTATTGTACAACCTCATTAGCCTGTTTGCGTAGATGGTGCCAAAATAAACTCGGCCAGCCGAAGGCGGCTATCCAAAAAACAGCCAGAGCACGGTAATCAAAATGCGTTCCCTTTTCACCTCCGTTTCCCCTCACAGTGGCAGGTGTCAAAGATCCACAGCACCAACTACAAGTTTAATGAGCAGAAAGCAATTGGCCCATCTTCCAAATCACACCTCGCTCCCTGGTTGCTATTAATTTACAGAAACTAGTATGATTTCCGTCCACACCACTGCCCTTTCTCATGAAAAAATGCACAACGCTAAGAATTTTGGTTTTCACAATGGTGTTGAGTCATTTTACCTTATGAATTATTTAAAAAATATGTAAATGGGGATTAATTCCGTTTTGCTCAATAGGAACACCGAGTGCCAATTTGATGAAGCAGTGTATCTCTTAAATGTAATGGGTAAATGTAAAGGACAAACCTACAGTGAGCTTAAAAACACATATGGTAAACTAAACTATGGTTGAAGCAGACAGGAGTAACTTATAAAGTCATGAGCAGCGCTCATGCAGAGAATACTAGAAAATGATGGAGCATGCTGAAGAGAGAATGTGTGAGAAGAAGCATCACAGGCTTGAATTACTGAACCTAGGGAAGCAGTGATATAGAGTGCCAGGGACGTTTGAGGCCACATAAAATTGCTAAAGAAAACGGGAATGATAAGTGAATAAGTAAGTTAAGGGATAAGTTAATCACAAGTGACATAAATGCTTCTAAACAGCACATGACTTTGGTGGCAGTGAACCTCTGCTAATACCATTAGAGCCAACCAACTATAATGGACCCTCAGAATTCAAATGTCTCCTAATATTACATCTGTGCAGATAGCAACCATGCCAGAATTCTTCCTTTACCTGTAAATAGGAGGCCCTCATCTGATTAAGCTGTTCCTGTGGCTTATAGGTATGAACCTGCTGCTTGAAACAGCAGTTCCTGAGGACCTCAGTTCAAAACCTGCGCTGAACTTGTGATGTGAAGGTCGAGTGGTGCAGTTAAGGAACCCTGAAATGGACTGGTGCCATGTCCAGGGTGAATTACGGGCTAGGCTCTGGACAGTGCCAGATCTTGACACCAGCTTCAATGTTTTAGCACCATTATTGACACTTAGGATCAGACAACCAAGGAGTAGTCATGAATGTCCAAGTTTAGGTTTTTTTTTTGGGGGTGGGGGGGGGGGGGGGGGTGGGGGGTATGGGGGTTAAAAATAGTTTGGACGCAAGAACAACTATTACCCACATGAGCGCCTTTCCTGAACAAAACAGACCAGTTCATGAGGCCAATGTGACCAGAAGAGCAGTGCAAAGTGAATTACAAATACAGAATAAGATTACGTTTTCCAGTAGGCATCAAGGGATAATGCCTTTCAATCCCACTAAATAGACATTCAGAGTTCATTACATGCCCTGACCTCCTAAGCAGTTACACTCCTCATTAGAGAGAGCAAGCAAGTCAGCAATGACCTCAAGAGATGGATTAAGGTAAGCATACTGAATGTACAAAAACACTGAATGAAAATCAGCTTCAACGCTAGCTCCTAGATGATCATCAGAACAACAGCTAAATAAACAAAGTACCTAAATTAAAGACAAGCAAAACTGGTGTCGTTGATATAGCATTATTGCTAAAATGGAATCCTTCCATGTCATTCATTCATTCATTCATTCATTTCATGACCTTATGGACTATTACAGTGATCTTTGTTGGCCGACTGAGTAATGTCCTTGTCCTTGAACGCTTCCAAAACTCTTTAGAGGTTGTTTTATAACCTGTTCTATCCCGATGAGCAGAAATATCTCTTTTTCTGAGGTTCTCAGAAAGCTCATTTGTTTGTGCTGTGACACATTTTCACAAACATGCGTTCAGACTTTGCAAGATCCAAGTTCTTTAAATATGACATGGTTCCCACTCACGCCGGATTGTCATCTGATTGATTGAAAATGTCTGATTCTAATTTCAAATGACCTACTAATCCTAGAGGTTCACATATTTTTGCCACTACAGCTAATCTATGTTGCTTCTGAATTGCCTGATTTATTATAATGTTTTCAATATTGAACAAATGAACCCTGATGATTTTAACCATTATCATGCAACCCTCACGTCTCAATAAAAGCTCCATCATTTTTACTTACAGTTCCAGCTTTTGCTTTTTTTCTTTGCTATGCTCGTTTTTTGAAGTTCTCTGCATCTAAACATCATTCCCATTTCATCCTTGTTCTACTTTTATCTCTTTCTCCTCTCACTCTCTCGATCTCCGCCGCTCAGCCCTGCAGAACCATAGATTAATTATTCAAATGTTGACTTCACTGCCAGGGAGTGGATCTGGGAGGAGACTGCGGGCTTTCCCCTTCTCCTTGCAAAGTCATACTGTCCGTAAGGCTAGTGCTGCACTTGCATTATTTGTATATCGAATATAATATGTTTTTTTCCTCCCATCACCCCTTACCACTTCCGTAAAGGTCTAACAAGAATGCAAACATGTTTACCTGCAGATTTGCAAAGAACAGCAGGAATATGGTAGCCATGTTTTGAAAACTCTTTGTCTACATGTATTTCAAGTTAAGTTGCTTGCAGAGGCACAAAATAAATGACTAAAGTTACCCACAGCCCGTGGAAGGTCACTCCACACAAAGGCGATACGGACTCTCCAGTAAAACCAGCTGGGCGGTGCTGATGAAGGGGCTAATATATCTGATGCTTTGTACGAAGCATGTGGCCTCTCGCTTACATCTTCATTAAAAAGTGCCTGACCTCTCCAGCACCACCCTGCCTCACCACTGCAATATGACAAGTGTTTTAATTAAAGGAGTTAATTGAAGAAGCTTCCACCCAGCTCTTAACGAGCTCGCCACAGAAGACCATATTAGCTCACCTCCCATATTTATCCCGCTCTCTGAGCCTTCTCTGTATTGGCTTATCGACATGGTGCAAATGCTTTGTGTGGCATGAATAAAGCAATACACAACAATAAGCAGGATAAATGGACACTTAAGCTAAATAAGGCTATGGAAAGTTTTAGTGGGCATCCATACCAGTACAAGCATAGTCTTACTTTCCCTGGAGGCAGCAGTAGTGTGTGTATAGTGCATTGTCTTCACGAGCTATTTCCATTCGCTACCGTTGCCCAAGAATTCTGTGCGCTTTTAACTTATGACTTTCATCACTCACTTTCTCAACCATATAATTAAGCTATTTTAATTAATTTATCTAGTCGTGGTATGAAACAAACTTTTCTAATGAGGTCTCAGCCCCAGTCCCTGAGATCCTCCATCAAGTTGGGCATGCGGGACGTTTATCCAAGACCCATGTGTAAGTGGTTCTAACTAAACTTTTACAAGTTTATTAGGAATTAAAAATCAAAGCTATTTTTTTCCCCATATAATTCTCAAGAGCATGTCTTGCAGTGCACCTCTGCCTTGTTATAAACATATTTCCATAGCATCTTACCACAGTCCTTATAGATCATGTGCAAAATAAGAAAACTTCACTTTATGCTTTTAGCAGTGCACTCTTTTTAGCCTCCATCCTAATAACACTACTTAACGATTCTCTAAATTTATCACAGAGCATCAGTCACAGTTAGGTTTCCTTTAAAACAAAAACTTCTTTAGAACAAACACTTCAGGAAAAAAGTTTGCTTATGTGGATGTTCTGTGCTTCAAGGTTTGACATGTTGTAACGAGTAGTTATTTGAGTTTCTGTTGCCTTTCTATCAAACCAGTCTGGCCATTCTTGTCTGACCTATAGGCATCAACAAGACATTTTCGCCCAGAGAACTGTCTCTCACTGGATATTTTCTCATTTTCAGACCATTCTCTGTAAACCCTAAAGATGGCTGTGTGTGAAAATCCCAGTAGACCAGCAGTTTCTGAAATACTCAGACCAAATATCTAGCACCAGCAACCATACCAGATTCAAAGTCACTTAGGTCACCTTTCTTCTCCATTGATACTCGGTTTGAACTTCAGCAGGTCCTCCTGACCATGTTTACATGCCTAAATGCATTGAGCTGGCTGCCACATGACTGGCTGATTATATACTTACATTAATGAGCAGTGGAACCTAATAAAGTGGCCAGTAAGTGTGTATGCAGCAAAGGATTTTGTTATTAGTTTGTTATCAATCTTGTTAGCTGGGAAGTATTAATTCTGTGATACTTACTAACAATAGGTTTGTTGATAACCCTTTTTTAAATCTTTATAACAGTTAAGGGGGAGCGAGCAAATGTGACCACAGACCCCACAGGACTGAATAAAGATTTGAACACATTAGGAGGGTTGAAAGATGAAAAGCGGTATGTATTTAAGTTCACAGTGCCACCACTTACTTGGACCCCAAACTCCCACCCTCCTGCCTTTAAGGTCTTCGTTTTTGAAAACCAAAATATGGTCATCCTCACTACTAGAGACTCACGATGATTGGCCCATCAGTGTCATAAACCCGATTCTGTGCTGGTCATATTAAGCCTACACTTGTGACGCCGACAGCGGTACAAACACAGCCACCCACATGAACAACTATGTGCTTCTTTGACCAACGGTTATTCAGTATTCAGTTCATATGTATAAGGACCTTTAAACTCAAACAAGTTAATGCTGCGCTGCTCCATGTTTATTTCCTGGTCCCAACGTTCAGCGCGCGCCTCGATGGTCTGTTTTTAAAGGGTTCTTCTGTGTCTGTGATCTGTTTTATTTGTATATGTCTTTTTATTAGTCGATAAAAGCTCACAGTGCGTGTTTTTTAACTCTCTTGTGCCATTTATGCCCGGGATTTAGGGTGAAAGTGTGCTTTTAATGCATTCAGTGGCTTACAGTGTGCATTACTTACCGTGGTGTACGCTGCTACCTGTGGGGTGAGTTGCAATTCAGCGTCTTTGCTTGAACTTGTACCCTTGCACTAACTAGTAAAGGGTTCCTATCAAGGCTGTAATAAAGTACAATTTGAGCAAGTTTGCATTGATTTATATTCGTGTTGCCAACGGCACAAAGTTAAAGCTAGTGAGAGAATAGAGCCAGATGCAAACCAACACCCAGGAAAAAATGTACTGTCAATTTTCATAGTAAAACTGTGAATTACTTGACAGTTTTAATGTGAACTTTCAAAGTTTCACCATGAAGTTCACAGTTCTACTATGAATTTTTGATGGTAATTTGGGCACTTCATGGTTCTACTCTGAAATGTCATAGTACAACTGTAAAGTTGGTGGACTATGAACTGACCATGAATTATTTCACTGTTGTACTAAGAATTTCGGTGGTAATTTGGCCACTTCATGGTTCTACTGTCTGAACTCACATCGGTCATTAGCAGTTATCTAGCTGACCTGCCGTTATGGGACTACAGGAGGGCAGGTGCAGTGCCTTGTTTTACAGCAAAAATTGTTCCTTAGGCTGTTATCACTTACTTATATGTACAATTATGTAAGACAAGCTAACAAATAAACAAAAGAACTGAAAAACATGAAAGAGCTAAACGAAAAATAATAATAATAATAATAAAAAGAAAAACACGGAAAAATCCATTTCGTGAAACAGACTGAGGCACACCACCATCAGCCCTCTAGTTCTAGATCTCAATCATCTTCAGACAACTCCTACAGGGTCTCATTACTGAAAAACCCAATCAATTAGACCAATTATCACTTTTGGCTTAAAGAGCCGCTCCACTAGAGTGTCTGGAGGTGTGCACCTAATTTGTTAAAAAGTATTTCACACTTCGAGCCTATATGGGAAAGATGGGGCAAATGAGGAAAAAAGGAAAATTACAAAGCACAGGAAGGCCAAAGGGGATGAAGCAATATGTCACAGCTCGTCACACTCAAATGTCATCCAGGCAAACAATATGGCCATTGCCAAGCGAGCTATTATTTCTGATTACTGAAGAAAACAAACAGTTTCCCCATTTCTCAACCACTGAAAAGGCTATGTATGAATGTATGTATGAAAAGGATAAATGTCAGACTTTTATTTCAAATACATTTCATCACGTCTGCCACTCACACCAGCTCTGGATGGTGACAAAGCCACAGATGCTACCTTTGGTATTGCTGCAGTGCCCTGGCTTAATCCCAATCAGTATACGTTAAGGCAAGCTTGACTGCAGAATCAGCAGTAGACTAATGTGATATGCTGATGAGTTCTCTATGAGTCAATAATCAATAATAATAACGGTAATGAGTCTGAATGGTCCAGCGTACGCTGAATCATGAACAACCCCAGTCACAGGCGATGAGGATGGGGCCGGCAATCATATCTGTTCAAATTTTATGATGCAGTCGATTTTACTGCCACTGATAAGTGGAGAGATCTCCATCTACAGCCTAGGACTGGAAAGGAATAAATCATGGAGGAGACAGTAATGGACAATGAAAGAGATGATTTATGGCTTCAAGCCTAAGAAGTTTACATCTGTCCAGCTTGTAGAAATGCTATATTTATTTAGGACTCTGTGTAACACACACTTTACAATACTGATCATCGCTGGCATTGGGTCTACTTGCAAAGCCTTTCAAACTTACCTCATACTTTGACTCAAATCAAATGTGAAGCACCTATACACCCCTTCGTAATGTTAAATTAAATACAAAGACTGGTAATGAACAGCCTCCCAGTTCATCATCACACTGTTCATTTAACTGGCTCCTTAACACAGGTCTGAACGTTCACCCCAGAATCAATAAACCTAAAGAGTGTAAAGGCTCATGAGCTACAGCCTCCAATGCAGCCAACAACAGCCAGGCCTGAGCAAATATCAGCATCGACTTGAAGAAGCAGTCAAACACACAGCGCCTTTGGCTTCCTAAATGGTGCTAGTCTATTCTGAAATTAGAGATCAGGTTTCAAGTTTCTAATCAATATCAGTTACTCGAAAAAGCCAATCCGTTATAAATGACTAATTACTTCTCTGAAAATATAAGGGCAGTACCAGTAACTAATTACTTTCTAATTACATGCAAGTTAATCTCTAAAACCCCACACAAACGTATCAAATGGAAATGACAATGACAACCAATTGTCGTTTTCAGTATATTCCCAAGCATTTTGTCTCATGCTCTTAAAAAAAACCAAGAATCTTGTCAAATAGACAGCAGATCGGAATGTCGGAAAACAGTTTTCAATTTCACATTGACTAATTAATCCGTCTGTACAATTAGAAACACTCCAAATAATGATCCCTACCAATTTCCTTTTCTCTATTTTAAAAATGCAGCTAAGATGCTTTTACCCTACTTATGTCCAAAAACAAAGTCACATGCAAAATTAGTGTGTTGGTGTGTGTTGTGCTGGTATGAGTGGATCAAACAGAGCAGTGCTGCTGGACTTAACGCCTCAGTGCCACTGCTGGACTGAAAACAGTCCGCCTACCAAAAATGTCCAGCCACCAGCATGCTGTAGGCAGCATACTGTGAGGATTAGAGGATAACTGACACAAACTGTCCAACAAAAGATGAGCTGCTGTCTCTGACTTTAGATGTACAAAGTGGGGCAATATGGCAGATGTGTCTAATAGAGTGCACAGTGAGTGAACACAGAGTTCAAAAACCTCCAGCAGTATTGCTATATCTGATCCAATCGTACCAGCACAATACACAATGTGCTAAAAATGATCCACCACCCAAATACTACCTCTTATGTGGTGGTCTTGATCATTATAGAACAGAGTAATGGGGATTAACACTGTATGTAGAGAAACAGATGGACTACAGTCTGTAATTGTAGAACTACAAAGTGACTCTATATGGTATTTGGAACTGACAATATGGGCATTGAGTGTACCTAATAAAGTGACCAGTGACTGTATTCCCTAGTCCACCAGTCATCGACTGCCTATACAATTCGACTGTCATTTTTAAGCTTTTTAAAATTTTTATGGTAGGCGAGCCACTTATTTGCTTGGATGAAGATATATGACATTTAAATTTTCCTCAGTGGCTCTGTTATGTGTTGAACTTTATCTTGGGTCAGCCTCAAAGCTTTTCAAATGTCTGTTAATTCAGCAATAATGTATGTATGAATCATTGCTGAATAAAGAGCATAGGTTTTATGTTACATTTTACCATTTGCATTAATATATTTGGAACCAAACAGTGTTAAAAACAATGACACATGACAAAAGAGATGTACTACATTAGTGATATAACTGGTGGGGCTTTTGTAGTTCATTGTGTGTAATTGTTTATTGAAAAAAATATATAAAACAGAGTTTGGAAGTCTGAAAAAAAGTCCTTTGGTAATTATTTGCATTTTACATAAGACAAAAGGTAGAAATCTGGAAAATTGGGTTAAATTATGAAAAAAAAAGTTCATAAAAATTAATATAGCAAAATGGAAAATTTTGCAGTGATGCAAATTTCTTGTTCCACCACATCCTAAAGGTACTTTGTTGGATTGATGTAGATGCATTCTCCTTTATACAGATGTATTTTGCACTTATCACAGCCACAAATTTGAAGCATGAACTGTTGTTGGAATTTTGGAATCGGGTTTCGATACCCACCGCTAATCCTCATGAACACCAGGATGCAAAGTTTCCCAACAGAACATTACCCAGAGCATCACAATTTCAGTGTTATTCACTTCACCTGTCTGTATCTATGGCTGATCAGTGTATTCTGAATATGTAACACACCTAATTTGAAGCCTCAATGGAGAAGAAAATACAATGTTAAAGCTGTGGAATATTTTACTGGAATTCTCCAATGAGTGACACGTTACAATTAGCATGCTGGGTGCTACTAGAGCTGGGGCTATAGATAGCGACAGAGAGAGAAGGGGGAGAGAATGAGAGAGTAGCATAGACGAGGATGTCACAGTGTGATTTAATGGGATTGGATGGTCGGGGTCCAGACGATGCTCCTGTATAAGGTTGAGTAAAAGCTGGCTGAGGAGAAGCACTATATCACCAAGAGGCCTGGCCCTGGGGTTAAGCAAATAAATAAAAGCAATTAAACAGAGTGGCTACTACTCCTCACTTAGCACTATATCTCTCGCACACCTTTCTCTCTCGCTGACTCACACGTGTGTAGGCTTAATCAGTAATTATCGGGAAAGTTTTCTATCATGGGGAAAGCACTCACAGGCTTTTAAAGGTATACATGAGATACACTCAAACATACCAGAGCTTTGGCCTGGGTTATCTATAGAAAAATGTAATCTTGTTAATTGAGAGCAAATGATATAGTTCAAGTTACTATAAAGCAAAGGCAAGCAGGTAGGTATGGCCAATCTCATGTTATAGTGCTGGTGCCTCTTGTCTCATAAAACCAGCACTGAGGCAGTCCCCTATCTAGCGATGCTCCATTGGCTCCTTTTTGGTCTAGTCACTAGAGCTAAAAATCTGCCCATAAAAAGTCCACTCGCCTCTGCATCTCCTTGAATGAAACCAGCACCATTCTAGAGGCACTTGCAAGTCAAAAGCACTCCATTTACCCAGCGCGCCAAAATGTTTGCCTAATGCATCTGAACATATTTCAGGGTCACAACTGTGCAAACAGTGCCAAAAGCTGCAGGATTTCAGCATAAGCAAAGCGCTCGTGTTTCACCCCAATACACTGAGCATCAACCGATGTGACAGATAGTGAGTTCATCATAGCGCCTAGCCAGCTCGCTCACTCACTGAATACCCTCTGGTCTGCTACGGAGATGAAACATTTATAACATGAGAGATAACGCGACCCGGGTTTTGACAATGAACAGACAGGCTAAGGACTCAAAGAAGCTAAGTTAATGAAAAATGCTGGTGGCTTCATTTTCTTTAACACACACACTCACAGACTGGGAAAAGATGTTACCCATGTAAAAGTGCCGTTACTTACTAAACTACATTTAACGTTCATATGTTCACCAATTACTTTATTTGGTACACCTAACTAGGGCTGCAACTAAGGGTTATTTTAATAATCGATTAACCGATTAATCTGATTTTTTTTTTAAATGTCTGTATTCAGAAATATAACATTAAATAACAGAGCAAATAAGTGCTTACAATAAATGAATAATAATTAATTAAATAAATTAATAAATTAAAATAACAAATTAAATAATAAAGAAAATTAAGTGCATCTCTGATGCAAACACTACATACAATTCATTCACTCCCTTTCTTTAGGAACTTTGCATTGCAATCCAAAAATGTTATCATGTCAACATGCTCCTGGCTAAAGCTGGCTCTCTTTTTAGAGACTATGGCCCTGTCCACACGAACACGTTTTTTTTTTTTTTTTTAAAACGTAGCTTTTTTCTAGGCGTTTTAGGTCAATGAATGAAAACGGACTTTTTTTTTGCAAAACTTCTTCCAGGGTGAAGATTTTTTCCGAAATTCCGTTTTCAGCGTTGTCGTGTGGACTGGGAAAACGGAGTTTCTTGCTTGTAACGTCACTTTGTGCGCCGTTATCCCCTTTGTTTACATGAGGCGATTTTGTGCAATAGCGACGTAGCCAAAATAGTGCCAGCTGTAACACTGCTGACCGAACTTGTTACAAATCTACAAATAAATGTTACAATTATTACTTTTTCATTACACTGAAGAACAGAGGCGTCAGAATGCGCTACGGAGGTCACTATTATATCCATCACAACCACGAAGCAGTTCCCGCCCCCAGCGTCGCCGGTTTGGGACGAGACCCGGTCGGACCTCTCGTTGGTGGGACAGCTTTCAAAACGAAGTGGTTGTTGAAGAACAATAGCGAGAAAATGTTCGTATGCATAGGACGTTGCTGTTGTCGTTGAGTGAGCTGCTTCGCTGGCATATAGGACTGCTGGTTTGGCATTGCTCTTGACAGAGACTGTGTGCGTTTTTGCGTTTTCATGTGGACGAAGTTTTTTATTTAAACAGTGCTTGTGTGGACGGGATGTTTTTTTATAAACGAATTTGAAAACCCCCGTTTTAGAATATACCCGTGTACGTGTGGACATAGCCTTAACGCTAACTTATTTTGAAGATTCCACGTCCGTGCCGGCTCCGCCTCGCTTCGTTCAATCGCTCGTGTTTTTTTTTTCCAGCACTGACCGCAAGTGCTGCAAGTAACGTAAGCGGATGTGATAAGGTGGGGGACACATAAATCATGTGACACAACGAATCGATAATGAAATTCGTTGTCAACGCTTTTAATAATCGATTATTAGCGATTTTATCGATTCGTTGTTGCAGCCCTACACCTAACTGTTTCTACAGTCTTTGTCCATTTTATCACCTCCACTTGCAGTACCATACAGATGCCCTCTGTAGTTTATCTGTTTCTGTACATACTTTCTTAGTCCCCTTTACTCTGTTCGCTAATGATCAGGACCCAACAGGTCCAAAACAGACCAGGTACTATTTTGGTGGTGACTATTTGGGTTCTCAGCACTGCAGTGACATGGACATGGTGGTGGTGTGTTAGGGTGTGTTGTGCTGGTACAATTGGAACAGACACAGCAGCGCTGCTGGAGTTTTATACACTGTGTTCACCCACTGTACACTCTATTAGACACATCCACCATCTTGCTCTGCCTTGTAGAAGTCAGAGACAGTAGCTCATCTGTTGCTTCACAGTTTGTGTCCATCATCCTCTAATCCAGGAGTGTCCAAAGTCCAGCCCTAGGGCCAATGCAGCTGGCAGACAGATTTTATTTAGCCCACTGCATCACTCAAGAATACAATGTTAGTGGCCTGTTGGCACGATCCAATATTTCTTTCACCTGATGGCAGCAGAAGTTAACGACAAGTCAGATTTATTTCTATAGCGCTTTTTACAGTGGAGCATTGTTTCAAAGCAACTATACAATTGTAGACTATCTTCTAACATCTAGGCCAATCCCAAATTGAGCAAGCCTAGGGTGACAGTGGCAAGGAAAAACTCCCTAAACATTATGAGGAAGACACCTTGGGAGGACCAAGACTCAAAAAGGACTCACCCTCCTTGGGTGGCGTAGATGATAAATGTAAGAATTAAACTAATTGATCTTGTCATTTAGCCAACGTAAAGCCATTGATGCCAAAAGTGATGTTAAATAAAATAAATAAGCAAACAAAATTGGTTAAGTGACTTAAGAAATATAAGAAGAGCTTTGTTAGTGATCTGATCTGGTAAAGCATAGTGACCGACTAGTAAAATACAATCTACATCAGAAATACTGACAGAAGATACTTGACAAGTTTTAAAGATGCAGCACTGTGCATAAATGTTTTAAAGAAAACATTCACCATCAATAATCTCCTGTAAGTTGTGACATTTTTCACTCATTTGATATCATGCTGCCATTATTGCGCTAAAATAAAATTCAGTATTCATTAAAAGTATTCATTGTTTTCCTTGTTTGCGTTTTTTCATATTTTGAATAATTTATGAATTTTGGAAAGAGAGACTGGCCCAAATAACTTTGGACACCCCTGCTCCAATCCTCCAATCAGTGCTCACAAGATGCTGGTGGCTGGACATTTTTGGTTGGTGGACTATTTTCATCCAGCAGTGACACTGAGGTGTTTAAAAGTTCAAGCAGCAAGGTTGTGAGTTTTTGCTGTGTGTATTTAATCATTATAAAACATGATAAAACTTTGAAGTCTGTATTTGTGACTACGACCAAACTTAAAACATATAACCGTAATACATTATTGCAGTTAATACTATTCTAATGCGGAACATTATTGCATTTCCTACTGTTCCAATATCGTATAGTATTGCGTTTTATAGAGTGCTGTTCCAGTGTATTACACTATTGGATTTAATATTGTTCCAGGATAAATTAAATTGTGAAGTGTGTGTGTGTGTGTGTGCTTTTACAATCGACATTTAATTTCATTATTTAATGTATTTGGGCCCTAGAGTAGGAAAGATAGCACATCATTATCCACCTCTGCAAAGACATAATGTATCATGCATAAGAATATAAAATAAGTACAATTACTTCTACATTCTTTAGTTCCTAGACAGAATAACTACAGTAAATCTCTTCACAGACTCCTCTTTTCTGCACAAATTGCTGCCACACATACTGGCACGTTCTCCTCCGTCTTCTGTCGAAAATCCCAGCTTTTATCCTATGAAGCATAAACGGATACTGCACACTGGCTATATTACCAATATAGCAAGTAGACTGAAATGATAAAAACAATAATGTTCTGAAAATTGTACAAAAACAATACTGAAGTGATCTGACACAGTGTGCTCTGGAATCCAGTTAAGCTCATAAAGCAGTACTGTGTGTAGGAAGCTTCACCTTCATAATGCTTCAGCTAACACTCAACAGATAAATAAATGTCATGTCAGAGATAAAACTCAGTTCAGCCTCACAGTCAAAGGACGGTTATGTACACAGCAGTGCAGCTAGCAGATCTCAGAGCATAAACACAAACAACTGAGCAATAACTTGCAGAAACAGTTTACCAATAGTTGCCAAAAATGGAACTTGACAGTAGCTGAGTGATATTTTTTTCCAAGGAGTGTATTACAAGCTTCTTCTGAAAAAGTGGCCACTATCCACTGCAGGGCATTACTCACTCTCACTCATGCCTAAGGGCAAGTTAGAGCAGCCAGTCCTCCATACATGCCAGAGCACCCAGAGGATCTTGGTATCACTTCTTTTAAGAGTTACTTTCAAAGAAATTTCTTAGTGAATCCAAAGTTTAAAACACTGCTGTGTATGGAAGCCTGTAGTGGCTGTTGGTTTTTAAAATAGGGGAAGTATATGAGCCATTCCACCAAAGGGGTGCCATTTCCATCCCCAGGAGTTTACCTGTATAGATAATTAATGTAATTAACTGTAAAAACATTTTATTATTAAGCAAAGTCTCCTGCACAGTGATGCAATATAAATATAAATATTTATAGGTCTTTATCGGTATATTTAAGGTAAATATTAAATACATTAATGCATTAATTAATAATTCATTCCAAAAACTACAAAGAACAATCTTCTTCTTCTTCTTTCGGCTTCTCTCTTTATCAGGGGTCACCACAGCGAGTTAAACGTTTCCACCTCACATTGTCCTCCACGACCTCTACTCTCACCCCAACTCCCTGCATATCTTCATTTACCACTACCAAATAACTCCTCTTTGGTCTTCCTCTCTGTCTCTTGCCTGGCAGCTCCATCTCCAACATCCTCCTACCAATATATCCACTATCCCTCCTCTGCACATGTCCAAACCATCTCGAAAAATACTATTTCTTAGCTGTCCCTGGTTTCTAACTTTACAATGAAATATAATGATTAAGAAATATATTTTTTCCATAAGAAATCCATTATATTTTACCTTCAAATGCACATTGTAGTCATGTCACGTTCAACAGGAAGTCATCTCATATGGATCTACTGAAGATCATGTGAAGACCAGAAGATAAGGGACTGTGGTAGCCTAGCGGTTAAGGTACTGGACTATGGACCAGAAGGTCCAGGGTTCAAATCCCACCTCTGCCAAGCTGCCACTGTTGGGTCCTTGAGCAAGACCCTTAACCCACAATTGCTTGGATTGTAAGAATGTACCAATTGTAAGTCGCTCTAGATAAGGGCGTCTGCTGAATGCTGTAAATGTAAATATATCTGTATATTTGACGATATTGTCAAAGTCAATCTCAATCTTAACTGTTACCAAAATAATTATTTGATTGTTGTAAAAATACAAATTTTTGGTGAACCATTAGAATGTGCTCTGTGCCCTAATGCTATTAGTATAGATGCCATGTGACTACATTTAATGTATTTGCAAATTCTGTGCTGAAAACTCATATAAGTCTGGTTACTCATATAAAGAATAACAGGACTGAGTAACCGTACCAGGCGAAACCATGTTAAAAAAAAAATCATTATGAATATTTAAATGTGTTGTTAGATTCAGTGTTGAAAAACTAAAAAAAGAAGTACAATTTAAGAGTTACAACAAGCAAATGGCACCCATTTAGCCCAGTGGGTAAGGTACTGGACTATGGACCAGAAGGTCCAGGGTTCAAATCCCACCTCTGCCAAGCTGCCACTGTTGGGTCCTTGAGCAAGACCCTTAACCCACAATTGCTTGGATTGTAAGAATGTACCAATTGTGAGTCGCTCTGGATAAGGGCGTCTGCTAAATGCTGTAAATGTAAATAAATCATTGATGCACAGGCATCAATGACTATCTATTAAGTCTGCGTCTTGGGCTTCAAAGCAGGTTTTGTACACTGCTGCGCTGTTCACCGGGAGGAGTTTGAGTTTAATGAACAAACAGTTCAGTACTGCAATGAGATATTTGATCATTTGATTCACCAAAACATTGAATTACACCAAGATTAATGATTAATATGGACTTGTGATAAACATTTCATTGTCATGTTTTAATAAAATTAGAAGCTGGGCTTCTCATGTAAAGTAAGTACTGAGAAGATTTATGGAAATGGAGAAAACTCTCCATAAAATTATTGTATCTTTACAGTCCTTTTTGTAATCTTTGCATTTTTTAGCTGTATTGGAAATTCTGCTATAGTAATACTATAGCTGGCACAATAAAAGTTATGTGGGACATGAATTCAGCGATACCACAGCCGTCCACAGCTGGGAGAACATTCCTGGATCTATCTGACTGTGAAGGGTAGCATTCAAAACTGAGAAACCTCATATATAAGCACCTTTACTTATCCCAAGAACACAACGATTAGTGCTTATACAATCATCATACAGGAAACCTGTTTGCTTATGATGCTCTTGAAATCACAAAAAAATACTTTCAAGCCCTCTTTCATGAACCCATATCATGAGCTTTTCCCACAAACACACATTCACCTTCGAAATTCATGGCCGCCAAGCCAGCTACTGGTTTCTTTATGAGTGGTGAGTGGTAACATTAGGATGTGGAAAGAGCTGTGTGACACCAACTTACTGCACCACCATGCCACCCATGAAGAATTCATGCACAAGACATCTTCAATGAACAGTTAAATATGGGCAGCAAGGGCTGGGCAAAATTCTCTCTAGTACAGAAGATTATTTTGCAATACAGCTCCATTTACAGAGCTTTAAAATGCACAGTATGTATGCCTAAGGTAAACCAGAGTGTAGAAGAACGTTTACTATAACCTGTGAAGCTGTAGATCTGATATGTCAGCAGTCTTACTCACCGGGTTCGTAGGTTTCCAGGGCTTGGTTGTCCATCATAGACAGAGAGAATGTCAAAGTCCTCTTCTAAAGCAAACCCTTGGAATACCAGCTGTATCCGATTATGTTCCTGGGCCACAATCACCCACGTGCAGTTGGCATAGTTTGGGTATCCGTATGGGTAACCAGGGCTTTCTATAGTCCCATTTGGACTATTTAATGTGTAACTGCAGTTTTGAGCTGTGGAGAGACAAAAGAAATACAATCAAACACAGGTGTCCCAATGAAACATACGCTGATGCTGAAACATGTACAAGTAAAAACATGCTGCTACAGTATAAAAGCCACAAAGATAAAACATACATGGATTGCATGATATTGGGGGGGGGGGGGGGGGGAATGATTGACATATAGAAAAAAATACATTATTTTTTACCATAAGACTTGAAGGGCTCTAACTGGAAAGAATGAATTGTTCTAGATTGATTTGAGTTATTTTGTAAAGGAGTGCATCTGCATAGATAATAATAATGATAATAATAATAATAATAATAGTTCTAAAAAGCTGAAAATGACTTTTTACCATGAGGACCTTTTAATTCTTGACCATTAATGCTTTAAAATTGGTTTCAACTATTCACACCAGGGCTCTAGTCTATGTTTAACAATAAATGAGCACAAACTTATTACTAACTTTGTTTAATTTCTCGTTTTACTTTATTTTTTCATGTTACGTGTAAATAGTATTCCTCCCTCAGTCCCTTCAGTGTTTTTTTACTGAGTGTCCCTCAGTGTCTCAGTCTCAAACTCAATCGACTCGGTTTCGTCTCAGTCTCGGGGTAAGACAGACTCGGAAATTGTTGTCAAGGCCAGCCAAGTTCAGTGCTTATTACTGAGGAAACATTAATTGTGAACTTTTCTTTCTATTTTCTTTCACGGTAAGACTTCACGTGGATTTTCACCCGCTGCTTTACTTTACCATGTCCACAAAACCTGGAATTACATTTACATTTACAGCATTTAGCAGACGCCCTTATCCAGAGCGACGTACAATTGGTACAGTCTTACAATCCAAGCAATTGTGGGTTAAGGGTCTTGCTCAAGGACCCAACAGTGGCAGCTTGGCAGAGGTGGGATTTGAACCCTGGACCTTCTGGTCCAGAGTCCAGTACCTTAACCGCTAGGCAATCACAGTCAGTAATTATTATTATTATATTTCCACATTAAATGTTTGACACAAGAAGGGAAACAGAATCATCACCATCATTTGCTTCCAAAAGTTCCATTGCCTTAGTTTGACTAAGACTATAATATAATAATAATTAATCATAATATAAGGCTATATACAATTTAATGTTATATTTTACAAAATCTATTCTGAAATATAATATATTAATTAATAATAGTTCTATTCTATTCTCTATTATGAATTTGGTCTTGACTCGGACTCAGCTCTAGTGGTCTTGGCCACAACACTAGTAAAGGGCGTCCAACCCGAGACTAGCAAGGTGTTCCTAGTAAACTCGCCATTGAGTGTACATACATCATATAATATTATCACCATGGCTTTCAAAGTCAAGAGTGCTGATCTTTCATCTGGTGAGAAAAGGTTAGCAGAATGTGCTCTCCGCTGTTAAATGAGTCCGTGTGTGAAATGCCCATATTGTGGCCTGCTTGTGCTTCACTGGTCAATAAGCTGTTTCTACAGTAACACATTGAGAAGAGGGGAGGGGGTGATGGTTATTAATGTATGTAATTTTAATAACTTCCCATTGCCCGCAGCACTGACTCCCCTCCATGAATTTAATTGCACTTCTCTTTTGCGCACTTGTCAACGGGCACTCGTAAAATCCTGTTCCACATGTGAAATTTTAATAACTGTATGCGCCTCCATCCATCAGAGGAAAGCGGCCTCTAAATGATTTGTTCCGGTCAGACCGGAGCCACATTTTTAATTAATTGTCACTTCATGAGGTTTGAGCTTTACCATTTTACACATTATTTTCTATTATCTGGCAAATGGCTTATTGTATTTATTCCTTTAATATTTCCCCTGAGCAACAATGGGTCTATACCAGAACCTAGTAATTCAGTGGGATCATTTCCTTTACATTATAAGGAATCACCCTGGTAGCCATAACGTATGACAACCAAATTTAATCAGACCCTGTTTACACTAGGACATTGCTACATAATAATGCATGTATACAGTGGTGCTTGAAATTTTGTGAACCCTTTAGAATGTTCTATATTTCTGCATAAATATGACCTAAAACATCATCAGATTTTCACAAAAGTCCTAAAAGTAGATAAAGAGAACCCAGTTAAACAAATGAGACAAAAATATTATACTTGGTCATTTATTTATTGAGGAAAATTTCCAATATTACATATTATTGATCAATAATAAGGGTACCAATAGGGTACTAGAGCCTCCTTTCAACTATAAGACTTTCCCCAATGCTCTAATATTACAATCAAACACATATCATCATTACATTCTCATATATAAAGTTTCATTTGATCCCAACAGCTCCTTCTTGGTGCATTATTATTATTTTTTTTGTCAATGAGTGTATATACAGTACCGGTACCAACAAGCAAAGTTATTGTGCAAGTGTGTAACAATGTAATTTATTTTAAAAGTAGCATAAAACTCCTTTATAGAAAACAGTACGATTAGTAATTCTCTTAACCCAGTGAACAATGAACACCTTAATCCTTAATGCTGCCAAATCTATAACTAGCCTTTTTTATTTAAATAAGGTCCTTAAATGCACGGCACTATGTGGAGTGAAACAGTATTAATTAAATCCATTCTATGATGTAATTAAACCTATTTCTTAGCTCCTTAGTGGATTGGATCTGAATTCAAATAGCGGATGATTAATGGGGGCTAATAATATATAATTTTGCAGATAAAACCCTGAAAGCTTTGGAAAATAACTGCCCTTCAAGCACTAGCTTCAGAGTTTCACAAATATTGTTTGGACATATCAGTGATGACGTCAAAGCCACGTCTGTCTATCATCTACACATTTCTATTCTACACTTTGTTTTTTAGTTAAAAGGACTAACTGACTCGGGATTTAGACTTCTAAAGCAGCCGACATGGACCCTCAGCATGAGACACTGTGTATTAATTAAGATTAAAAAAATGTGACAGAAACCTAAAGCACTCTGTGATGTTATTACAATCATTATTTCTGGCTTCCATTGAAATGTTTTGCGCTTTATAAACTATAATATAGTTCATTACTTTTGACTTGGGGAATGACAATACAGGTTTGCGCCATTTTGAATCCATCCAGTCAATGTCCATTCGCTTTAATAGCTACTATATTGTACTGAACACTAATTACCATATTTTACTTAATAATTATTACAGATTCCTATGTCAATTGCTTAGTTATCTGCCGGCAGCTTTTTATTATTGTTTTGTTGCACTCCAGTGCAGTGTTTTTTGGTTCTTCTGACCAGCTGGCCACACAAACCAATCAAAGCTGCGAATCCACAAGCAGAGGCGGGAGTTAAAGAGCAGAAGTCCATCATTCACTCAAAGACTCACTAACTTGCTGGCCGTGTTCTTGTTAGCTCACGTTTGGACTAGAAACTGTTCTAACTTGGTTGATGTTTTTGTAATACTGACTGTCTATTTATGCATTTTTGGTTTCTGTCAAACAAAAGTATCCGTCGTTTCAATCACTCGTGTTTTCAGTGGTATCTGTCATGCATTTATGTTTTGTCTGCACACAGTTATCTTGTAAAAATACACTCTATGTTTACATTATAGTAGAATAAATGCTATGAATATTATGTGACTATGGTAATGATCAGGAAAACAATAGTATTTATTTTAAGGAAACAGCATGTTAAGCATAGTTCACCTTTCTAAACAGCCCTGAGCCAGTCTCTCAGTCTCTCTCTTTGTCTCTCTCTCTCTCTCTCTGACTATAGCTGATCTCAAAGCTGAAGAAAAGGGCAAGGCTCTTCCAAGGCCATAAAATGCACGCTAGCTACAAACAATCCATCATGTCTTCACCTGATCCTGAGGGAGAGCCTATCTGAAGTAAAGCGAGCGTGGACTGGCACCAAAAGAGCGTTTGACCTCTGAACACGGACTACTTTATGAGAGTATAGAGCACTGCGGAGGCTATTTTCTCCCCACACCAAGAGAGACTACAACTTATCTGTTGTGCTTGAAAAGGAGGTCACCTCAGAAGAAAGAAACACATCCTTGTTTACAGCGATGAGTTTGCGTTAATTGCCTGGAAAGGTGAAATCCTCTTGCTGAATTTCTGACGGAACCATTAGCTGTTAGACTAAAAGATCTGTCTCAAAGTAAACTCAGGATTAGACGATAAATCGTACCCTATATTTGTACTTAATGGGCCATCTAATGGTCTTTATAGGCAGTAGCTGTCAAAGACTGAGAAATAGCAACTCTCACATCTAGTGCTAAAAAGACAAAATGTGCATAACTAATTTAAATAGTACTCCATTGGAATAAAAATGCTGGTGCTGGTCCTGTAGTGTCTAGCAGCTGTGGCTGTGACATTTTGTGTGTTTTGTGCTAGCCTGTTTTTGTTTATCCTAGCTAATCCTTTCATAATTTCACATTTTCAGCATCTGTTGGTTCTGAAAAAAATTGATCATGTAGCTTGTCTTTAACAAAGTAAACAATGTCTTTTTTGCATTATACACATGAACTACACAGTAGAATTTAGTAGTCAGGAGAGTGCTTGTTGAGTTTGCACTCTGAGCTTAGAATTGTCAAACTGAAACAAAGGTGGAAGAAAACCCCTGAAACCCTGGCACATACCCCTGACTAATATAATACTGGCTAATGGGCAGTCATTACAGAATAAAATGATTCACTGCAATGTCCTCGGTCACCTAGCTTTTACAGGAAGGTGTGGGCCTGACCATTTGAGCCTTCAGTGGTCCTGTCCAGGCTAGGCAAATATGCACTCACTATAGGGAAACGTCTAGTTTGAGTTATATGCCTGTTTGTTAATCAGAATCTCATGTACACTTAAAGCAGCAGTCACACCGGGTGCTAACAAGATCTGCCTGGTGGACAAGCCTGTTCAGCTGAATGGAAGAGGATGGAACTGGCAAGAAAGCGATTAACGTCTGGTAGCGGTAAATTTTGCAACCAACCTTCAAATTTGTGCTCAGTGGTTACTGTGCAGAAGGGTTTGAGTTCAAATCCTGGCCCCACAAGTTGGATCCTGGAGCAAGTTCCTTAAAGCCCAAGGAGGATAGGTCCCTTTTTGAGTCTTGGACCTTCCTTATAATGTTTAGGGAGTTTTTCCTTGCCACTGTCACCCTTGGCTTGCTCAATTTGGGATTGACCTTATAATTTAGAAGATCATCTAAAATTGTAAAGCTGCTTTGAGATAATGTCTCCACTGTGAAAAGTCCTATCGGAATGAAGCTGACTTGCCTTGACTTGACCTTAACACTCAACCAGTGCAGCCCATGTATACGTCATGCTGAAAATGCAATTAAGCTGCTCAAGGTTTTAAATGTAATGTAAAATCATATCCACTTGGTTTATCAAATGAAAACCTTAATATGGAGGTCAAATTGTGGTCTGAGGGTCACAGATTTTAAGGGCTCTATAAAAGACATGAATTATCTGACAGATGTGGTCTGAAAGTACAGCTACAGAAGCAGATAAAATATTAGAAAGTCTTTAAAATGAAATATTTAATGCGTGCATGCAACAATCCCAATCCAATTTCAGGTTATATGAAAAGTTATGATGGGTCAATGCAATATGGAGAAAAAGAAAGTTTAATAAATGCATTATTAGCCAATGTATTAAATGGGATGTATCTTGGTGGTAATGGATAGCACTTCTCAGGTCTAGTTGGGAGTTTTATTTATGGAAATTTCTTCTGAGAGCATTTAAATTTACATTCACAGCATTTAGCAGATGCCCTTATCCAGACCGACTTACAATTCATACAGTCCAAGCAATTGTGGGTTAAGGACCCAACAGTGGCATCATCTTGGCAGAGGTGGGATTTGAACCCTGGACCTTCTGGTCCATACTCCAGTACCTTACCCACTAGGCTACCACAGTCCCAGTCGTACCACAGTGGTACCACAGTGATTGGTTCTGTGAAGCGACCAGTCAGAACACATAAGGGGGGTGGTTATAAAAACTCCAGCAAAACACGCTCATTGCTTTGAAAGTAAGCAGCTCAGCTGCAACTCAAAAGGAGTTACCTCCTTGAAGAGGTAAGTGCAGCTGGAACAGCAAGCCTGAAACAATGAGTGAGGTTTTCTCACCACGCCCCTTCCGTGTTCTGATTGGTTGCCTCACAGGACCAATTGGCTGTAATACTGCCCTCATAAGATATTTAAAGAAATACAACTCCAACCTGTGTTCTCAGGAATAGTCTGACAAAGCACTTGAGAGGAACCTGGTATCCCCAACATGTGTTGTAAATTAAAGTCAAGTCAGGTCATATTTATTTATTATAGCGCTTTTTACAATGGAGTATTGTCTCAAAGCAGCTTTACAATTTTAGATTATCTTCTAAATTATAAGGCCAGTCCCAAACTGAGCAAGCCTGGGGCAGCAGTGGCAAAGGAAAAAATCCCTAAACGCTATAAGGAAGAAACCTTGGGAGGTCCAAGACTCAAGACTCCATCCTCCTTGGGTGAGATTATTAAAGCTACTAAAGAACACA
Organism: Ancistrus triradiatus; assembly: GCA_025084515.1. NCBI lineage: Eukaryota > Metazoa > Chordata > Actinopteri > Siluriformes > Loricariidae > Ancistrus > Ancistrus triradiatus. The sequence continues at coordinate 38,422 of JAJAGP010002797.1, forward strand.
CAAGTTTTAAAAGGAGCTGTTTTTTTAAGTGTGAACAGTACAAATTTAAGTGTATACTGTTTAGCCTGCCATTAAACAAAACTGAGAATAAAACAAATGCAGATCAGCTTTAGCATGCCAGTCTTACTTATATCATTCTCTGGTAGCTAGAAAGAACATTACTGCTGACTGTTATATTTTCTTTTATATTTTTCATTAGTCTATAAAGCAGCAGGGGCTGCTTTCTACGCTGTGGAAAGAACCCATGATTGTGCCTTTAGCAATAAACAAATTCCCCAAAACACAACTGCAACCGCCATCTTACTTAATTAAACTCACCGATCACTTTATTAGGTACTCCTCCTTCTTTCTACACGCATTGTCCATTTTATCAGTTCCAATTACCACATACAAGCACTTTATGTTTCTAAAATTACAGACTGTTTCTCTACATACATTGTTAGTTCCCTTTACTCTGTTCTCTAATGGTCAGAACCCCCACAGATCAGGTACTATTTGGCTGGTGGCTCATTTTAGCACTACAGTGACAATGATATGGTGGTGGTGTGTTAGTGTGGGTTGTGCTGGTATGAGCGGATCAGACACAGCAGTGCTGCTGGAGTTTTTAAACACCTCAGTGTTACTGCTGGACTGGAAAAAATGACCTACCAAAAATGTCCAGCCACCAGGATCCTTCAGGAAACATCTAGTGAGCACTGATGAAGGATTAGAGCATGACTAATACAAACTGTGCAACACAGTGCAAACCCCAGCAGCACTATGTCTGATCCACTCATGCCAGCTCAACACACACTAACACAATAACACACCACACAGTAATCAGTAGACAGCAACTGCAGCACCTAGCTTAAAAAAAACTGGCTTGCTTATTTGAGCTTAACATGACATGATAAAATGGTCCTCCTCTGGCACCAACACAAGCGATCAACAAGTCTAACCTGCATGCATCAAACCCAGCCATGAAATGATCGATGGGCACTGCCCTGACTGGAGTCCAACACAAATTTATCTCCACTGGGAGCAAACAAGGTGAACACAGTATCTGAAGCAACAGAAACATTGCTGCGCAGACAGTTCTTACATTTATTCAGCTGGCAAAATCTTTCATCCAAAGCAGCACAGAAGATGGGTTGAATACAAATCCAAACATCTGCTGAGGGACAAAGACTTTGCTATGGGGTCCTGAGATTTGTGACACTGCTAATCTAAAATTCATGTTAAATTTTCAACAAATAAAAATGTCCATCCAGTCATCCTCCGATCACTTTAATGACCAAGGTTTAAAAATGTAATAAATTATAATAGGAAATGAAAATCTATCTTTTGACCCCAAACATTGTGGCCATAAACAGCTGGTCACCTCAACAGTCAATCAGTGTTGTGGATCCAGATTACAGAGGTGGGAGTTCAAGAGTTTATGAACAAAAGTCCTTCATTCACATAGTTGTGGGTAAACTACTTTTCTGTGAAAGTTACTCATGTATGACTTGCCGCCATTAACTTTCCTGCTTAGACTCAAGATCCTGGAGTGACTCGTATCGGAGTGTATCGGACTACTTAATGCCAATGTGTATATTTTACATTTTATTTGAACTATGACTCCATGACTTATTAGTTTACATAAATTAGTTTCATTCTTACATTTATCATCTACGCCGCCCAAGGAGGTTGGGTCCCTTTTTGAGTCTTGGTCCTCCCAAGGTTTCTTCCTCAAAACGCTTAGGAAGTTTTTCCTTGTCACTGTCGCCCTAGGCTTGCTCAATTTGGGATTGGACGTAGATATTAGGAGATAATCTAAAATTATAAAGTTGCTTTGAGACAATGCTCCATTGTAAAAAGCGCTATATAAATAAATCTGACTTGATTTGACTTTCCACTACTTATTTATTTAACCCCACATTCATGCTTGAGAATGGCAAAGCAGCAGACGGCCATTCACTCAAATGTAGTAGTGAACCATGAATCAGTGACTCTGAGCTGTTTCCTATATTTGATGCTAATTACCATGATGAGCTGAAGTGACAAATCCAATCGAGTGGCCCTAGTACATTTCATTTACCAATAATATGGTGTGAGTGACTGTTGTCCTCTGCAATCTCCACCCACTCGATTTCAGCTCACACTTGTGAATGGCTTCCTTTCGATGTGCATAAATGAAAGAAAAACCTAGTACTGCTGGCTTAAATCTCTTAAATCTCCAGGTACTCCAGCTTATATCCACATTCCAAAGACATTAGGTCAATTGGTGTCTCTAAAGTAGGGTGGGTATCGGAAAGGACTTCACGTTATGCACACAATATGCATCATGATACAAGGCTCATGATACATTGCGAATGCATACTGCGACATCGCGAAATTCCATAATGAAAATATTTTTATATTCACTAAAAATATAAAAACAGTTGAAATACATCTTATGGTGTGTATATATGCACACACAGACTCATGTTGGGCCAATGTAGCGCATTGTGGACCAATGTGGACAATGGGAGAACATGCAAACTCCACACAGAAAGGACACAGGTTGCTCCACCTGGAATAAAACCCAGGACCTTCTTGCTGTGAGCCAACCCTGCTAACTACTGAGCCACTGCACCACCCTGTATACCCCCAGTACCTGGGGTTTTTCAGTGAACATAGCCCCATATTTTTCAGTGAATATAGCCCCATATTTTATCTGGGAATTTATTAGCAGGATGTTGACCACACCCCAGAGAGACAAAATACTGAGACACGGCAATGTACAGGGTCATAACCTGGGTTGGCTCATGTGTGAGCAAAAATAGATGCATAGTTAGACAAGATGTAAGGGCAAGCAAAGTGTCTAGGAGGTTAGGAGCCTAAACCGGTATCCACTAGACGCAGGCAGAGGTACTCCCCGTACAGGACGTCAGTCCATATCATCACATGGTTACGCAAATGCACCACATTGAAAAACCCGACCCACAATTTGAAGCCTTCAGGAGCATCTGTTTCTTACCGCCTATCCACAGAGATGCCAAACACAATGCAGCTCTGTTAAATTATTTTTACATGCAAGTCAAAATTGTGCGGCTGTGGAACACTGTGGTGAGGTGCATGTCTGTTTCAGGTGAAATTCCATGAATGAAACTCTTGGAACCCTGGCTAATCTAATCTGCTATAGTCGAGCCTGAGCTGTATTTCATCATAGCTTGGTTCTAAACAGCACAGCTGCGATTAAGGGTCTGCTCACACGGCTCATGACTGCAATTACGATGCACATCTTTGCTTTGCAAACCACCCAAAGGGCATAAAACCAATATTCAGGCTTACCAAAAGGGGCAATTATACAGTCAAAAGGCAAAAGGCCAGTAACTTGAGACCCCCTGGAGTCTGTGGATGTGTCTGAAAGATGGGATGCAGCTGTAGAATGTAGGATCGCTATACATCACATCATGTTTACCAACTCTTCCACGTGTGAAATGCTACAACCCAGTAAACTGCCAAGTCATATTGCTTTAAGTCGGGACATGACTGGTAATGAAAGCATGGTAATTACCGGGGTATTGAGCATGACTTCTTCCTATTAAATTGCAAGGCAGAAACTGGTTCATACCCTGCTCCACAGACCAAGGGTGACCTGACTTTACAATATACTTCACAATCAAGGAGATAGAACAAGTAAATCACGAAAGTCTATATAACTCGGTTTCCCACCATACAATACTTGCGTGATAGAATTATTAAAGTTTTCAATAAAAGTAGACAATAGGATAGTGCTTCTCAGGCCTACATCTACTGAAAGAGAAACTATTGGAAGTCAAACTTCTGAGAGATTTTAAGCGTCCATCTTCCACTAATGCTCTAGTGAAGCGCATCAAAACAAACATCACATGACATCACATAGGTGTCGGCTTGCAGACGTATTTTGCACTAATCATGGCAGTGTATTTGAAGCATAAAATGCGTTAGTAGGAACCGATAAATGAATCAGATACCGGGTTTTGATACAAAATCTTCTTTTTTCTGCCAGCAGGTGTCGCCAGGGTTCGCTTGTAGTGCTTTTCTGTCATTCAGGCATGAATTAGATGTATACAACACCGATTTCTATTTCCTATTGTAATCCTTAAGACCTCGGATGTTAAAGAAAACAGACGTTTATGGAATGGACGTGAAACAGACATACCTGTAATGTGATGAAACTATCTCCATTGTATCTCTATTTTATCTACTAAAATAGGCAAAGTTCTCACTTTATAGCCAGAACAATTAAGCTGTGATCCACAGCTGTGAGTTTGAGAGAGAAATGTATGCTGCTGTCTGGGTGTGAGGGATAATGTTTTCCTCCCCTGTCAATCAAGTGTGAGTTCATGTATACAGAGTAGAGCAGTTAGTGCTCTCATCCAAGTGTGTCCAGTTGAACTACTGAGCCATGGCGTTGACTAGACTCACGCATCGGAAGGAGTGCTCGTTAGCTCTTATTCAGATGGATAGCAATCATACGACAGAAAAAAAGCAAGTGGGAGGCAATTTCCAACAATAACATTGCATGAAGAATTCTGTACCACCTCAATCTCTTGCAGACTTGTGAATGTCAGCGCTGATGGCAGGAGATCAGTCACTAAATATGCTGCAATATTATGCCTAGAATAGCTGTCAGCTTTGCAATCACTGAGCTGTTTTGTCAGGAAATGGCTGAACATCTGGATACCTGGACACATGGTCCACAGAGAGGAGTTAAGACTTGCCTTGAGGTTTGAAAATGTGTGCACCTACCATATAGCAGAGCAGTTTGGGTAGTTTGTGTGATTTTAATGGCTCTCTCTTGATTTTACAAGTAATTGCTGCCTCTGTCATCTCCTGTCACCATGACATCGGCATTGACCTTGAGTGTGTTGCAGATTGAGAAGTACATCTGCAGGGTTGGGACTGTTTTTTTTTTTTTTCTTTTTCTCACAACTGCACCTATTCACACACAGAAGCTTCCCCACAATCTCTGCATTTTCCACCTTCATTATAATACTCAATACACTCAATACAAAATAAATAAATTGATGAGTGATTGAAACAACTGATACTTTTGTTTGTCAGGAGCAAAAAAATAATTGATAAACAATATTACAAACAACCTAGATCAGCCAAATGAAACAGAGACCCAACAAGTGAATTTGAACCAATTTACATACAGTGGTGCTTGAAAGTTTGTGAACCCTTTAGAATTTTCTATATTTCTGCATAAATATGACCTAAAACATCATCAGATTTTCACACAAGTCCTAAAAGTAGATAAACAGAAACCAGTTAAACAAATGAGACAAAAATATTATACTTGTTATTATTTATTGAGGAAAATGATCCAATATTACATATTAGTGAGTGGCAAGTATGTGAACTTCTAGGATTAATTTGGGATATAATTTGAAGGTGAAATTAGAGTCAAGTGTTTTCAATCAATGGGATGACAATCAGGTGTGAGTGGGCACCCTGTTTTATTTAAAGAACAGGGATTTATCAAAGTCTGCTCTTCACAACACGTTTGTGGAAGTGTATCATGGCACGAACAAAGGAGATTTCTGAGGACCTCAGAAAAAGAGTTGTTGATGCTCATCAGGCTTTTTTTTTGGACTCCACCAATCCACAGTCAGACAGATTGTGTACACATGGAGGAAATTCAAGACCATTGTTACCCTCCCCAGGAGTGGTCAACCAACATAAATCACTACAAAAAAATCTTGTAATAGTTGGCGAGGTCCCAGGGTAAATTCTAAGCAACTGAAGGCCTCTCTCACATTGACTAATGTTAATGTTCATGAGTCCACCATCAGAAGAACACTGAACAACAATGGTGTGCATTTTAGGGTAGCAAGGAGAAAGCCACTGCTCTCCAAAAAGAACACTGCTGCTCATCTGGAGTTTGCGACAAATGACGTGGACAAGCCAGAAGGCTATTGGAAGAATGTTTTGTGGACGGATGAGACCAAAATAGAACTTTTTGGTTTAAAAGAAAAGCGTTATGTTTGGCGAAATGAAAACACTGCATTCCAGCATAAGAGCCATATCTCATCTGTGAAACATGGGGGTGGTAGTATCATGGTTTGGGCCTGTTTTGCTGCATCTGGGCCAGGACAGCTAGCCATCATTGAACAATGAATTCTGAATTATATCAGAGAATTCTAAAGGAAAATGTCAGGACATCTGTCCACGAAGGTGGGTCATGCAGCAAGACAACGACCCTAAGCACACAAGTCATTCTACCAAAGGAATGATTAAAGAAGAATAAAGTTCATGTTTTGGAATGGCCAAGTCAAAGTCCTGACCTTCATCCAATCAAAATGTTGTGGAAGGACCTGAAGCGAGCAGTTAATGTGAGGAAACCCACCAACATCCCAGAGCTGAAGCTGTTCTGTACAGAGGAATGGGCTAAAATTCCTCCAAGCCGGTGTGCAGGACTGATCAACAGTTACAGGAAACATTTAGTTGCAGTTATTGCTGCCCAGGTGGGTCACACCAGATACTGAGAGCAAAGGTACTTTTACCTATCACTAATATGTAATATTGGATCATTTTCCTTAAGTAATTTACCAAGTATAATATTTTTGTCTCATTTGTTTAATTGGGTTCTCTTTATCTACTTTTAGGACTTGTGTGAAAATCTGATGAAGTTTTAGGTCATATTTATGCAGAAATATAGAAAATTCTAAAGGGTTCACAAATTTCAAGCACTACTGTAGTTATTGGTTGGAATGAATATACAGGCACCAGGGGGACATCAAAGAAGTACTACTTACAATAGGACAAGCACAAAATCTTACAAATGCCATTTACAACTGGCTACAAATAAGCAGTGGAAAGCAGTGTTGGGCAATTAATCAAAAATTAATCGAAACTGACATTCACAATCATTAACTGAGGTAATCATGCCCATGTCAGTTATATCGGTTTTGTCTCTTTTCATTCTGTCATTACTTTTTTTTAAAAGTTCTCTTAATATGTTCCCTACTGTGTGTTTACAAATGCTACCCCATATAAAAAAGTTTCAAGAAGAAATAACCGATGCGACATCCTACTAAATCTAATGCTAAAAGCATTTCAACTATTTGAAATATTCAATAAATAACTATAAATAGTTCAGATGTGCGTTTCCTTCAGTTATTTTGAAATCACAATTATATGCACTCTTTCATTGGAAACAATATCCCAGTTTGAAAAGTTGAGCATATTTATAATACAAATAAAAAACCCCAAAACAAAATAATCATTCATTAATCGTAATTCATGATATTGATTTGAGGTCATATCACCCAGCCCAGGTGGGAGGTCATACACACACAAAAAAAGACTCTAAACACATCAACTGAGTTTGAACAGTCTGTAGTCAAACATGAGCTACAAGCAAGCAACTACATGACAGGTATCTACAAGATAATTACTTAACACACAGACACACTCAACGTAAGTCCGCACTTAACGTAAGTTAACTCCCCCGTCTGCTCGTGGATCTACAGCGTTGATTGGCTGTTAATGGCCACAACATTCAGAGTTTTTCCAAGACAGGTTTTTATTTCCCTTTATAATTTATTATAATTGTTAAGACTTTAGTCATTAAAGTGAATGGACATTGCCACAACATTGTCTGGAACGTTGTAGATGCTTTAACAAGAGGTTTAATGAAAACTGATTGTGGTCTAATCAGTGTGCTGATGGAACTGTTGGACATTTTATCCACATAACATGTGACAACCTTTAGGTGTGCCAGCCTGCAAGACTAGTGGATTAGTGAGAGCTAAGAATCTCATCACTGAAGCCTTCATCAGAGACCGTTTAGTGCCACTTCATGCTCCATTTCATTTCTGTCCTCAGCAGCTGCTTCAGTGATAAGAATTATACCATGTATTCAGTCAGAATAGCTGTGGCAGAACCTCACCATCAGCTGTCCTGGCATCTCTTTTCTACCTTCACATCCACCCTCTGGCATTAGCATGTGAGCCATGAACCTCGCAACTTTTACTTTGTATGACACCCTGAGAGGATCCAACTGTGATTTTTCTTTCTTTATTTTCACCTGTAGATGCTTGTGCACCATCTCAGTATGTTCTTTCATATCTCAGAGACATAATAGTGTCATCTAAAATGAAACATAAGTCCTTAATAACTTTAGAATTGTTTTGTCAGAGGTCCGTACTGGCATGATATCCTCATGAAGCATTCAAGGTGATGATGACGTGCCACAGTTAATTCATCACTATCAACTGTGATTGAAAAATGAACTCTTTGCAATAAGCTCGCTCGCTATATGATAAATGTCTTGTTGGGTCATTTGGCTTTGAGAATCACTGAACTATAGGGATGATCACTTCAATTAAATCCAAGTTTATTTAGAGAGCATAATTACCATTAGGAATTGGTGCAAACCAGCTTTACACACTTCAATGCATTCTGAGTATGCTCAGGATTTTCCTCAATCAATTACATATACAGTGGGGCAAAAAAGTATTTAGTCAGCCACTAATTGTGCAAGTTCTCCTACTTGATAAGATGAGAGAAGTCTGTCATTTTCATCATAGGTACACTCAACTATGAGAGACAAAATGAGAAAAAAATCCAGGAAATCACATTGTAGGATTTTTAAAGAATTTCATTGTAAATCATGGTGGAAAATAAGTATTTGGTCAACAACAAAAGTTCAACTAAATATTTACATAAACTTTGTTGGCAATGACAGAGGTCAAACGTTTCCTGTAAGTCTTCACCAGGTTTGCACACACTGTAGCTGGTATTTTGGCCCATTCCTCCATGCAGATCTTCTCTAGAGCAGTGATGTTTTGGGGCAACACCGACTTTCAACTCCCTCCACAAATTTTCTATGGGGCTGAGGTCTGGAGACTGGCTAGGCCACTCCAGGACCTTGAAATGCTTTTTACAGAGCCACTCCTTAGTTGTCCGAGTGGTGTGATTGGGATCATTGTCATGCTCGAAGACCCAGTTCCAACTTCAATGCTCTCACTGATGGAAGGAGGTTTTGGCTTAAAGGTTCGTTCATACTAGTTTTCCATCATTCAGCGGTGGATAAGATGTACTGTGCAGAAGTCCTAAGCCAAAATTTGATTTGTTGTTTTAACAATGCTATAATGACCATATCTTCGACGATTGGACCCAAAAAATTCAAACTTCCCAATACTATTTTGAACTGAGCTTCATTCCAATCTTTTTGGGCTTTACATTTACATTTACAGCATTTAGCAGACTCTTACCCAGAGCGACTTACAATTGATACAGTCTTACAATCCAAGCAATTGTGGGTTAAGGGCCTTGCTCAAGGACCCAACAGTGGCAGCTTGGCAGAGGTGGGATTTGAACCCTGGACCTTCTGGTCCAGAGTCCAGTATCTTAACCACTGGGCTACCACAGTCCCAGATAAGATAAGTCATCCTATTCTCCTAACTAGTTTCTTGGATGCTACCTTTCCAAAAAGACCATTCCTGATCAAGCATCTTCAGACTTTAGAAGAGTCAACTTGGCAGCCCGATGAAGCCCCTAGATGCTGCTATTGTAAAAAATAAAGTGTAAGGGGAGGTCACACTAAATACTTGCTCCTGTAGTCTATAGAAGCAGATTTTTCAGATTTTTTTCCATTTTTAATGCAGCACTTTCTAGCTGTATTCAATTAAAGAGACTGAGAAATAATTTTATATGGTTATTATACCATTACTAAAACAATGGTATATCTAATCTAATGTCGGCCTAAGACATTTGCACAATTTTGTACATAAAAAAGATTTTTATTTCCTATAATTCTTAACACCTCGGCTACTAAAGCCAACGGACTCTGATCAGATGAATAATAAATGGTGTATACTTGTAGTTAAATAGTAAAATGTTAAACTCACTATGAATTTTTTTTTTTTGCTTTATAATTTATACTTTACTATGTCTTAAATCTCACTGTCATTAAAAACCAACCAACAACAACAAAAAGATTGAGGTGCAAGGATTCAGGAATTTTTATCCAAAACAGTTTGGTTTCTTGCTTATACTGTAAAATCTGACCCCCTTAGTTGAATGACTAAAGGGTTGAGTGCCACTGAAAGCAATTTATGTGTAAATTAAGGGAGTCATCTTCCGAATTACCAGCCATTTCATTCACATTAAGAGGTTTAGCATAATTTCAGGGGCAAATTTTGAGAAATTTAAATATAGACCGTGCATCTCATTAGCATTACTAAACACATAGCCAGAAGCATGGATGTGACATCAGTATTTTTACAGTCAATTTGCTTGTAAGAAGTTATTTATTTTTAATTCAGATTTTTCTTTTAGTTGAAATGAGAATGACTTGACAATCTCTGAGACTGACCTGAAAGAATAAAAAATAAATAAATGCACTGATAATGATAATGTGTTTTCTACATTTCAAGAAATGCATGTAAATAAATGAGTAATATTGCAAGTCCAGATTTTTAAGGACAAAGTCTGCTTTATTATCTGCTTATCCAACACCAGAATATTGTGAGATACTGATAAACTGAATAAAGAGCTCATGATTTAACTCCCGTTTGCCAGCAAATGGCATATTTTAATTGTACTCAAACCATACACCAATAGTATGTGTACACCCAAAAACTGAATCCAATATTATTATTATTAATAATATAATTACTATTAACATAATAATAATAATAATAATAATAATAATAATAATAATAACAACAACAACAACAACTGAGACTTACAGTGCCTTTCACACAACCCAAGGACACTTTACATCAACATAAACTAAACTAATCAGGGAAAATTGAAGTAGAAGAGGAAGCAGAACAATATTGAGAGAACAGGTAGGTTTTAAGCTGAGATTTAAAGGAAGCAAATTACGAGCAGGAGCGGATAGTAAAAGGCAAGGAATTCCAAAGCAGCACTAAATGCCCTGCCACCAAAAGAGGACAGCCTGTACCTAAGGACAGGGAGGAGACCTGCATTGCCGGACCTACGGTTGTATGGTTGAATCAAATATGTGAGGTAGGGGGCAAAAGACCATTCAATGCTTTGAAATTTGGGAGAATGAACGCGTCTCATTACAATATGAGTATTAGCAGGCTACACAGTTTTGTTATTGAGAGTCACTGAGGTGTTCGGTACAACCCATTCTACTGGATTTCCTGTTGTTATCTTACCTCTGTTATCACTTAAGTCCTCATTCAACCTTGTTTATTAACCCAACTAGCTGCCATGAAAACATAATATCCGCCTTTTCAACATGGTTCAGATATGACTGCTAATAGATTGTTCTGGAGCTATTCCATATTCAGGCCTTAGAGCAAATTTGTTTGAAAAAAAATCAATTTGAACCACTTTTTACCTTGTAACTCCCATTGGAAAAGGTTCTTAAGAGTTTTCTTCTTAATTTCTCTGTCTTTCAGTTACATAAAGTGACTTAAACAGCACCGTTGAGGTGAAAAGGAGGAATAACTTTGCTGTTTCTGCTAGTGTGTGCATTTCATTTTCGTTTTTGCAGCTACCATTACACTAATTTCCTCTCTGGCAGTCTGTATTGCTTTGCAGATGTCAATAGCCTTGGTAACAGTTAGCTTAGGCTCTCTTGGCATCCTTTCTTTTATGTGCTTTAGTGAAATAACGAAGCCTATTTAGCTTCAAATTGTCTCACTTTTATACTTTCCAAAGTCATAATCCCTACTCTTGTTTTATGCCATGTGGATGTTCTTTGGCAATCATAACTGATCTTTCTAAAGTTCAGATCTTTCACTAGAGCCCAGCTAAAAAAAAAATACAAGTTTGTCCATGTGTAAAGGTTTTTAATTGTCCAAAGTCCAAGGCAGTACCAACGAAGACTGGCTAGTTGCTAGTAGGTGTGGGCAATATCACAATATTTTATCATATGATGATACATTTTGTTAAATGTCATAGACTATGCTTTTCTGAACATCAAGGATATCATCAGTACTCAAAGAACACTGACCATCTGCACGTTTCATTATAAAGAGTGTAATTAGTCCTGTTTAACTGGACATTTTAAATATAAATTACGTTACTATGTCTAGGGTAATATTTGAATAGCAGTTTTTAAGAATGTGTCACTACTGATGCATTTTGCATCATATATGTATCGTGATAAATACTATGTATGGTGAAAATGACTTAACAATATCAATATCATCCAGTTGCTAGTGTACTGAAAGGGTTTCTACACATTTCACATCAATACATCAGTGGTTTCAGCAGTATTTATTCTCTATTTATGATTTCTCCCCAGTATTTCTGTTCTTTTCTCGTTCACACTGAGTGTATTGCAGCACCATTGAAGTCTTGAACTCATCACAGTGGTCAAGGACATATTGGGTGGTTCAGTACTCTTATACCACTCATCACTGCAATTACCACTAGTGGTGAAACACTACACTCTGCTCACAGTTCAATTCATCATACAGAGTTCACAATTCGATTTTCTTAGATTTTTTTTTTTTATTATGCAACACAATGCATATTTTCTTGAACAAGTTTTTAAACAAAAAACCTCTAGCCCCCTGCAATAAAACTAAATTACTAGAAACAGAGGTTTAAAATAGTAAATAAAATGCTCTGCTGTGGCTTTAAAATATCTTCAATAACATAGTGAGAAGAAAGAATAAAATTTCAAAATAATGTTCACTTTTGTACCAAATCATCTGTAGACTGCTGCAATTAAAATACATATGTATTATATGTATAAAAAATACATACTCATTAGAAAAAATAGGAGTTTTAAATTAGTATGGGAACATGCCGTATGATTGTGCCCCCTGGTGTTCAAAAATGCAATTGCAGTAGATGGTGTAGAATTGCAGTTTTTGCATTTTTGTTAATCTCTACGATTTATATCATGACATTTTTGCATCGCAACACATCGTGTCATGATGCATCGTTACACCCCTAATTATCATGCTTCAAGCCATGGGCGTGCCTTCCGGTAGGGTCAAGGATCACATTTGGGCATGAGAGGCTGTATCTTAGATTAATCAGGGGATTACACTCTGGTACTGCAAAACTGAACCCTGCCGGCCTAGAGATGGACTGTTGTCCCAGCCAGGGAGTGCCAAACAAGAATAATATAATTAATATCCACTTAGTATCTGCCTGTGGCCCACTTTTAAGACACGACACACCATTTGGGAATCTAATGTATTACACCATGTATTACACTACTTGGTTGAAACAAGCCACTTAACTCGTTTCAACCAAAACAAGATTAAGGATTCAGTACACAGTGATTCAGGTTCACAATAGAACTTGCTCAGTGAAGATCTCTGCTGTGTTTATCGTGTTTTTCTTTATTTTTAAATCTACAGCACTGTATTCTTAGTGCAAAAAAGTCTCCATGGGTCCTAAAAAGGTTAGTTATAAGAGTCAATCGAAAATAAATCAGGAACTGAATCCTAGAGAACACAGGCTGCAGTTAGCTTAGCAGCTGTGCTAGTGCGCCGAGTTCACTGATAGAGTATGTGTTTTGCTTTTACTTTGCACTTTCAATCCATTACTCAATAAAATAACATGAGATTTTTTGGGCCAGCTGTAGGATAATGTAAGTGTTAATGTGTAATAGGCTCCACTATGATACAGTATATTTTATTAACTCATCGGTTCATGATACATTTAACTTATGATGGATTTGTCGGAACATATCCCCATTGTAAATCAGGGAGCACCTGTACAACACAACTCCATTAATGCATATAATGCCTCATACAGTGTGGATTTTCTGGGGGTCTGCAACAGATTAATTCAATTTACATTAGCTTTCATGGTAAAAATTTCCACGTTACTCCTCGTTTTCAGTATTTAGCAAGCCTTCTGGAACAAATTAACGACGAGATAATTTGTGTTAGTTTGCTCAACAAATTCTCCAGTATGAAATACAAAATTATGAACTGCACAATGCATATGAAATGGAAAATCTGGAGTGTTTGCTGTACAGTCATGCACTCAGCATTAAGCATTCTGTTTTACAAGTGAATGCACAGGACTACATGGAAACCGGAGATGAAAGGAGCACTCTGACCTTGCTTAGCAGGACTACAAAGACCACCTCAAGATCCTGATCGTGTTTGTTTTGCCTGTGCTGTTATTTGTTGCTGCAGGGCCATGGCTTGTTGGTATGACACTTTGATGAATCGATTGACAGAATACCATAGAACAAGAAATGCGGGAAAGCAATCCTTCAGAGTGCCCACATGCTGGTCTCAGAAGAGAGAGGGACATAAATCAATTAAGGAAATAATTAAATAATAGTTCAATAAGCTAGTTAATGAATTTAATGAATGAATACTGACTGAATCAAGGAGTTAATCCATTAATGAATGAACGTTATTGCTCCATTTAATGGGGAAAATGTTCATCATTGTTGGATACTGCCATGGTGGTGATATCTTAGATAGTTGAATACCGAATGGCCAAACACTGTCGGTTCTTACTCCCAATCTGTGTTAGGGCTGTCACAATTATTGCATATAAAAGATAATCACAATTAAATGAAATTATCGCAATTGTGTAGAACTAAAGTAATTTTGAATTGGGTTTACTGGGTTGAGGCAACTAAATTTGCATAAAAGAAAGCAGTAAATGCATTCATTGAGACATAATGGAGTTATGAGAAGAAAAAAGTTTGAACTTCCAACTTGGTGCTGCATGTTTAAAAGACGACACTGAGTAATGTTGCTGTATTTGTTATGTGTGTAGTTAATTCTATATTTTTGGCATGTATGCTAGCAGAATGAGGTTTTTGCTGATATTTTCACATATGTCATGCTTTGCATTTTAATTTCTGCATATTTGTAGGCATTTGTGTGAGTTTTTGGGTGCACGCACAGGCAGTGCATCACTTTGACTAGAAATGCACCGAACTTAAAATTTTTGGCCGAAACCGAACAAAATGAAACATAAAATTAATCGAGCACAAACTTATTAGCTTTATTCCTCCAGATTAGGCATGAATAAACATGGGACAAAAAAACTGAATGCTCCTTTTTGTCAAGGCAAGGTGCAGAAATGACCCAACTTTGTGTGTTCTAGTTTTGCCTAGGCTTGTCACCCTAGGCTTGCTCAGTTAGAGCTATGAGCCTAGATAGTTGTAAAGCTGCTTTGAGACAATGCTCCGTTATATATAGTGCTATAGAAATAAATTTGGCTTGACTTGAAGAAGAATAGGTATGAAGTGTAGCCAAAAACCTTATTCAAGAATAGCTTGACTTCAAGTCCTTGAGTAGCTATTCATGACATCAGTGGCTATTCATGACAGAAGCAAGGTTACATCGATACTAGTCCTATTTAAGCAACCATTTAACCTAATACGTTCCTTTGGAACATGAGAGGAAATCAGAGTACCCAGAGTAACCCCATTGAGTCACGGAGAACATGCAGATCACACAGGCAGGTCTGAGGTAAAGTCAAGCATTGATTGTGATGATGACCAAGAGCTTTCAATGGAATCTAGTATAAATTAAATGGAATTTAATTAATGTAGACAAAGTTGGCTTAAACTCATGTATGAACATAAGGATGGGCAATAAAACGATATTTTATTGTATCGTGAGAAATTTTGTTATCATGATAAACAGTACACTTTTCTGAGCGGATGGAGGATATCTTAAGTGCTTAAAACATACTGATCATCTGCATGTTTCATTATAAAGAGTTGAATTAGTCCTGTTAATTGGATGAAGTGCAGGATATTTTGAATAACGTTCACTTGACTAAGTATGGGATAATATTTGAATAGTAATTTTTAAGAATCAGTCACTAACGGTGCATTTTGCCTGTGATCACATGTACAGTTGTATGAAAAAGTTTGGGCACCCCTGATAATTTTCATGATTTTTCTTTATAAATCATTGGTTGTCCAGATCAGCAATTTCAGGTAAATATATCATATAGCAGATGAACACCGTGATATTTGAGAAGTGAAATTAAGTTTCTTAAGTTAATATCTCCAGATTCTTGAGAACAATTTTCAAGAATCAGTGACAAAGTTGCACCGAGGCCAACGACCCCAAACCCTGCTCAAAATCTACTAAGGCATTCATGCAGAGGAACCAGTACAACATTCTGGAATGGCCATCTCAGTCCCCAGACATGAATATTACTGAAAATGTGGGCTGTCCATGCTCGGAAACCATCAAACCTGACTGAACTGGAGATGTTTCTAAAGAAGAATGGTCCAAAGCACCTTCAACCAGAATCCAGACTGGAAGCTGTAGGAAGCGTTTAGCGGCTGTTATTTCTACAAAAGGAGGATCTACTAAATATTGATGTCATTTTTCTGTTGGGGTGCCCAAATTTATGCACCTGCCTAATTTTGTTTGAATAATTACTGCACACTTTCTGTAAATCCTATAAACTTCATTTCACTTCTCAAATATCACTGTGTTCATCTGCTATATGATATATTTAACTCAAGTTGCTGATCTGAACAACCAATGATTTCTAAACTAAAATCATGAAAATTATCAGGGCTGCCCAAACTTTTTCATACCACTGTATCATGATAAATATCGTGTATCGTGAAAACATCTTTATCGTGATATCATATTTTTACCATATTGCCCACCCCTATATGAACATATGTATCCCATTATGCAGAAGGTACAAATGTCATCCTTGAAGGAGTCGTAGCAGATGCCGAGCATACTCCCTTGCTGTCTCGTTGACATAATGATTGCAGTTAGCATCATAATAGACACCGACTGTCAAGTCCCTTTACAATTTGGACTCTTCGGGCACCCCACAGGCTGTCAATGCGTCAATGTTCCTACAGGCCGTTCTGCTACACTATTTTTGAACAACAGCTAGAGTAAGTAGGAGTAAGACCTGTGTACAGCAGCTTATAGGTACAATAAGTGGGAGTATGAAAGGTGTACATCATGTAGTTAAATGTCAGGGAAAATTGTTTCTCATGCTCATGATTCATCTGTAATAGTTGGTCTAAAGGGAGGCAATCCTTCACAGCGCTCTGTCTGAATGATCTGTGAATATGCATCCTTGTGTGATGGAATCTAAACGCAACACTGTCCCATTTGAGCATTTAGCAATTTGAGTACAAACATTGTGTGCATCCTAACAACACAAGCAACAAACATGGGTGTCGTTAATTAGGTACAGATTAGAGATAGACCGGCCGATTACCGTATTTTTCGGACCATAAGGCGCACTTAAAATTCTTTAATTTTCTCAAAAAATGACAGTGCACCTTTAAATGCGGTGCGTCTAATGTATGAATTAATTCTGGTTGAGCCTTCTGACCTAGAACCGATTGTAGATGGTACACGGCGCTCATAAATCCGTCAAAATGTTTTAGCACGGTCTTGGTAAGCTACGAAGCTCACGGCCACCGTAGTCAGGAAACGTTGCGGAGTAATACGGTACGTGCTCTATGTCCATGTTGTACTGCGTGACTGATAGCGTTGTGTTTGAAATCCGCTTCGAAAATAAATGAATGAATGCACACACCGTAATGCTGAAGCACATACCGTATTACTCCGCGATGCTGCGCACTATGTTTGCCTTAAGCTTCGTAACCTACCAAAGACCGTGCTAAAACATTTTGACAGATTTATGAGCGCCGTGTACCATCTACAATCGGTTCTAGGTCAGAAGGCTCAACCAGAATTAATTCATACATTAGACGCACCGCATTTAAAGGCGCATTGTCAATTTTTGAGAAAATTAAAGGATTTTAAGTGCGCCTTATGGTCCGAAAAATACGGTATTGCTGTTATTGTGTCACGGAATGAAGTTATAAGATTTTTTAGATTTTTTAGGCGAGAATGTAGTTGTTTAAAATTCAACTATGCGGTCAGTTTATCAAGATGGAGCCTATATAAAAAAAAATGCTCATGTGACGTAAAGTTATTAACATATTTACTATGTATTATATATATTATTTATTCAACCTGAATTCTAAATATGAATTGTCTGATATAAATTGAAGTTCAGAATTAAATTCCCTTCTAAAATCAGACTTGTTTGGTGCTTGCTTATGTTTGGAATGGTTTTTATTTATGCTTAAATGCGAACAGTCCGTTGTTACACATAGATTAAAATATTCAATGGAAAGTAAAAGATCTAAGCACTTCTTCCACCACTGACAGGCTTTATACAAGATGCTTTAGGATTTTATCTAGGTGTAAAAAGTAAACTGTCTTGTCTCCATAGCCAAGTATGCTGCTGTTCCAACTGTAGAATAACCAAACTGAGTCCTCCCATCATCGGGAGAATGTATTTGCAAGTTGAACTTCCTAGTCCAGACTGGGAAGTATGCAAGTCCAAACTTGGTATTGAGAAACGGGCAAAATGATTCTGTTATCTGGTAATAACTGCTGTGGTTAAATACAATAGAACTTTTTATTTTTATTATTACTTGTTTAGAGACAGTGCATTTATAGATGAAATAAATGTTCATTTTCAGTAAGTTAAGCAATTTTGTGTCTAATTTATTATGATTAGTTTTTTCAGTTGCAAAAAAACCATCCAAAGCAAAGCAAGAAAATATTGGCTTTATATATCAGCCATCTGCCATCCTGATCTCTAAATATCGGTAGTTAAACTAGTACAGATATGTGGCATTTAATGATCATCTGATAATAACTCTGGACATTGCGGCCATAAACAGCTGTTCACCTCAACAGCCAATCAATGCGGCATATATATGTATAAAAAACTAGGTAACTATAGAAACTTGTTCACATTCTGGATCTGGTGGATCTGTTTCATCTGACTGATCTTCCATGTTGTTCATAATACTCTCTATCAGTGCATTTTTGGCTTCAGTCAAACAAAAGTATCAGGTCCACCTTACCATGATCTTAAGTGTTACGGACTTCCTCTAGACAGGGTCGTAAGAGTACATTACTGTACTTTCTTTAATGATTGTGAATTTCCATAAATTAAAAATGTGGTGGCATTAAGGATGCCACATAGACAGTAGCTTTTCACTCATGTTTTCAGCTTTATCTCTGGCACATTTAAATATCATTTGCATGCAGTTTTCTTGCGAAAATACCCTTAATGTTTACATTACCATACAACAAAATGACTATGTAGCTATGGCAGCTATGGCAATTTCCAGTCAACATTTTTTTCACAGGACGTAACGCGGCCCCTTAGTTTTGGTTCTTTATCTCTTACCTAGAGAGCGTATTACCTGTATGCAATAGACACTTAAAAATGGGGATCTGAGCACTAATCCATTTTCCAATAAAAAATCTTTTTTTACAGTCAGTTTATAGTCACTAGTGTCCAGAAGCACATTTTTCAATGCTAAAAAGAAATGACCTTCAGTCCAGTAGCTTCCAACTAACTGCCTAATCCTAATATGAAGAAAAATGACCCTATCAAGACCATAAATCTCTCTGGGCACAACTACTTGCCAGCCTAATGTACCAGGGCATTTTTGCCCAAACAACACCATGCCAGGATTAACCTAACACTGCTCACTGTTAGAATGGAAATTAGCAACCTCAGCTTTCCAGAGTGAGGCCATACATTAGGTTTGTGCTGTTTTGCCATCAGTAGCACGACAAACACAATGGAAAGACAAGACGGCTGGCTTTATATCAGTGAGGTAGCATCTTTTTTCCAACAGATTGGGCAGCTAATAGGGCAAACGTGCCTAGGTGACACAACAATAAAATCCATGAGCACTTGTGTTGTAGCTAATGCTTTAACTTAATATTTGCAGATGAATAGAATATACAGAGAGAGAGAGAGAGAGAGAGAGAGAGAGAGAGAGAGAGAGAGACAAACACTAGAGTACATTTCAGCTCAGACACCTCTGTACTGAGTTCACATTAATTAGGCATTCACAATGTCGAGTGACTAATCAGATATGCTGGAACTGACGTGAGGTGAATGCGTTAAGCCAGCATGCATCTCAACCGCAAACGATGTCAGTCATGTCAAGGTGACTCAGATATACCTGAATTAATTTAGTCAAGCCGAGGTAGCGTGTAAAAGGGATTTGGCTTACTCGTTAGGGTAGCGTTTCAGGAAGGGAGGAATGCAAATAATGAGTAGGTTTCAGACAGGATTTAGTGAGCTCTCGGCTCCAAGTCACAATGACCCACTGTTCTGCTCTTTAGCATGGGCCTTCAGTGAAACTGGCTTCAGCTGGCTCTGCTCTACCGTAACTGGTGGTGTAAAGGCCCTTCAGAAGTATACTCCTTATACTGACATTTACTACTTGTTTTTTTACACATATTGTGTAGGACATACAAATTAAAATTGCCCACTTGTTCATTTAGTTTATTCAGTTCATGTCTATGAATACTACTTGAAAGAATAGACAGATATGTCTCAAACCGTGTACTAAATAGTATGTCAAATACTTGGTAGGGTGAAATTCTTAAAATTTTGCCATCCTGGAAAAACAGATTTCATATGAAAACTTCTGTGAGAGTGTCTCCAAATACAACATGACACCAAATCAGAAAAGGTTGGGATGGTATGGAAAAAAATGGATGTGTTCCTTGAATTTACATTGACTTTTATTTCAGTGCAAACAGTATGCATTCAAGATGTTTTGTCTAGTCAACTTTTCATTCAACATCCATTCCACAATACGTTTCCACTGTGTGATGGTGCATCCCCCTTCTGGACATGGTTAACACAAGGTTTCTTTCTTTTTTCTTTTAGGACCTTACACAAAGTAACATTTTAAGTGGCATCTGTGAATGTAAGTCTGTATTGTAGTTCTTGATGAAGGTTTGCCAAAGTAATCCCTTGTCCATTTGGGTTGCCATCACCTTCTCATTAATAGCCCTAAATTATTCCCATCCCAAACGTTTTTTTGAATGTGTTGCTGAAATGCGGGAATGGGTGTACATATATTAACAAATGAAATTAAGCTGACCAGATTTAAAAAAAATTAATATTTTGGTTTCATACTGTCTGCAATGAAATGAAATTCAAATTAAAGGTAAGGCCATGTTTTTAAAGTATTATTTGCATTTTGAAGGTCTGGGTTTGCTGGGGAGGGGTAGGGTGTGGGTCTCCATCCCTGGAGAACACAGGGCACCTGGCCTAAGTGTGGACATCGCAGAAAAATAGCAGGGGCCGCTACTGAAGTGCGTTGGGACAGTCTCTCAGACGGCCTCAGCTTCCCCAGGTACAGCCAATAATGTCCGCGCATCATGACCAACCCAACTGGAAGGCACTTATGGACTTGAACCCAGGTCCCTTTGATGGTGGAAAAGACCACTGGGTGACCCGAGTCCCTCCCATTCCTGCTATAACACATCTAACAGGATATTGTGATATCATATTTAACTATCAGAGTGATATCATAACGCCATCTAGCTTATATAAGTCAAATTGAACAGCATTTATATGGATTTTTTTGGCAGAAATTCAGCATATTGTCATGTTCAGTACACAGCAGGGAGACAGAGACTCAGATGCAAGTGTGGAGGGTATATTACAACAAGACATGGTGCAAACATTGTGATAACAGAATGCTAGAATGCTAAGCTAACAAACCATAAAGTAGTGCTAACAGAGACTAGACAACTAACACAGCTAACAAAACGATTCTATCAGCTGCTACTAACACCCACGTGTTAAACCAA
The DNA here is from genome assembly GCA_025084515.1 of Ancistrus triradiatus. Taxonomy (NCBI): domain Eukaryota; kingdom Metazoa; phylum Chordata; class Actinopteri; order Siluriformes; family Loricariidae; genus Ancistrus; species Ancistrus triradiatus. The sequence goes on from JAJAGP010002797.1 coordinate 59,988, forward strand.
ACAGACTATACATTAATACAAACAGATGATGAGCTAACACCAACAGACAAGCTAGTGACTAGTGCCAACATGGGACAATACATGAAACAGTAACCAGAGCAAACACACCAGACATGGAACAAGAACATGAACAAAATACACCAAGGAGTAGCAAAGAGACTAGCAAACCAGAAAACCAGAGCCAGCAAGCATGAGAATGAATACAAACACCCGGCAAGGAAGTGAGTGAAGCTTTATATAGACAGGGCTGTAATTGAACAGCCTGCTGGTCACTGGAGAGCCATGAAGGATGATGTGGTTCACCAACACACATCATTCTGACACGCATGAATTCTAAAACCCTTTTATATTATCCACCTAACACTTTTATGAAAAGGAGTGGGCTTACAAACACAGGCAGAGTCAATGTGAAGGTTTCAACATGCTACTAAGTAGACAAAATGCTCAACAACTTAAGACTTTTTCACACTGAGGTTTTACGGATGAAAAAATACACTTCAAGTTTTGAAAAAGAACACACGTATATTAACGCCGTCCTTCACACCAAGTCCAAAATGGACGGACTGTGGTGCTGCGTAAAATTTTTACTCAGAGGCGGAATCTCCGTGACAGTTAAAGGGAAGGGAAATTAAAGAAAGCAAACCTGGACAGGGAGTTTTCAGAGTGTTTAGACAAAAAACGCATCGGACTTGGTGTGAAGGTCCCACTACGTTAAAAATTGGACTAGGTGTGAAAAAACCTTTAGGCATATGCGCTCCAATCAAGCCATTATCACAATATTATCAGTAGGTTAATCAGACATTTTTTGTATGAGCTTGATATAATGATTACCTTAATACTAGTTTACCTTAATACGGTACTGTGCAAAAGTTTTAGGCCAGCATTAGATTCGACATGCCATTGTTTTAGCAATGGTATAATGACCATACACAGGGTGGGCCATTTATATGGATACACCTAAATAAAATGGGAATGGTTGGTGATATCAGCTTCCTGTTTGTGGCACATTATTATATAGGAGGGGGGAAACTTTTCAAGATGGGTGTTGACCATGGCGGCCATTTTGAAGTCGGCCATTTTGGATCCAACTTTATTATTTTCAATGGGAAGAGGGTCATGTAACACATCAGACTTATTGAGAATTTCACCAGAAAAACAATGGTGTGCTTGGTTTTAACGAAACTTTATTGTTTCATGAGTTATTTACAAGTTTATGACCACTTATAAAATGTGTTCAAAGTGCTGCCCATTGTGTTGGATTGTCAATGCAACCCTCTTCTCCCACTCTTGACACACTGATAGCAGCACTGCAGATGAAATGCTAGCACAGGCTTCCAGTATCCGTTGTTTCAGATGCTGCACATCTCGTATCTTCACAGCATAGTCAATTGCCGTCAGATGACCCCAAAGATTAAGGTCTAAGGGGGTCAGATCAGAAGAGTATTTCTTCTGTGGTGTTGCTATCAGTGTGTCAAGAGTGGGAGAAGAGGGTTGCAGTATTTAAAAAAAATTTAAATAAGGAAAAAAGCAGCTTCTATAGGCTACAGGGGCTAGTATTTAATGTGACCCCCTTACACTGAGCAATAGCAGCACCTGGCAGCGTCAACAGAATGCCAGGTTGACCATTCTACAGACTGAACATCAGGAATGGTCCGTTGGAAGGGTAGCAGCCAAGAATTTTAGGAGTGGGACAGGCTGAAACGACTATGATATTCCAAATCTCACATAGACTGGAATGAAGATCAGTGGAAGAGAGAATTATGAAGGCTAAGATTAAAATATTTAGGTTCAATCATCGAGAATATGTTATATATGGTCAATATGGCGTTGGTAAAACAGCAAATCTGATGATGGCCTAAGACTTTGGCACAGTGCTGTGTATGAATATCACAGAATATCCATACATTTAAATCCATAGCACTGATGCAGCTGCTGATGGTGATATTGTATTTGCATTTAAATTCCCAGCCTTCAGCAGCAGCTTTAATAAAAGCTATGATCCAAGGCACTTAGGGCTAAGGGCCTTGCTCAGTCAACCTCATGGCTTACAAACGTAGAAGCTTCCACCGCCCTGCAGAATTTCTTTCCATTAAATAAGCAACACTAGATGACTCTGGGCTTGTGATATGCATATCACAGCGAAACACTGCTCTCACTACACAGCATCTGATTAAAGCTTCTGATAACATCAATTCATCCTGACATGCGAAAGCTAGGTCGAATACATTTAGTAGGCCTCATTTAGCCTCCGAGACTGTGTGAGAATGATCAAGCCATTCACACACGATGACGCAACAATGCCCTGGCGACAAAATCGAGTCAGAATCACGTACGTCTCGTTTTAGCTGCTTTTGAAGTATCCATCCATTCTTATCGTCCTGAGCAAAGCAGCAAAGCAGCGCGTAGAGCAAGGTCATGTTTATGAGCGGGATTATTTCGTTTCTCTGTAAATAAACCTCCCACTCTTTGAGGAAGAAAAAAGCGTTGAAAGCGTCGGAGAAGAGAAGGAAAGGAGAGATGTCAAGCAAGCTGTTTGTTTATTGTTCACTGCTCAGGCTGAAGAGGTTTTTATTCCATCCCCATGACAACATGGACGCAGCGGAGGAGTGAGAGGACAGAATTTTAATAAGGGGATGCTCTCTTTCTCCCTCCAGCCCTGAATATCCCTTCCTCATTCCCTCGCTTCTTCTCAGATGTTCTGCTTTCCTTATTTTATTTTAAGAGCTGTACAGAAATGCCACCACAGCTCACCGTGGACACATACACTACATATCACATTGGAAAATTCCCTTATTGGCATGCCGATTGTCCTCCCTTTGGTCCTACAGGCTTTTCACTAGATTTTTGAACATCACTGTGAGGTTGGGCAGTGAGGAAGGACGAGTTCGGACTCTGATGGCGTTCCAGCTCTAGAACAGGTATGGTCTATGAAGTTCAAACATGCATGATCAGGGCTCTTTGCAGGCCAGTTGAATTTTCTCCATCAAAGGCAATCATTTTTAAGCCCTTTGTTTTCGGAAGGCATCAAATACATTATATGGACAAAAGTATTAGGACACACCTAATCACTGGATTCACGTGTTTCATTCAGTTCCATCGCCACAGGTGTGTAAAATGAAACACCTATCCAGTGTGCCTTTAAAAATATTTGTCAAATAATGGGTCGTTCTAAAGATCACACTGAATTCCAGCATGGTACAATAATTGTGTTCCAGTTCTAGTACTAGTTCCAGCCCCATTCACGAAGATGTTCCTCCGCTTCAGACCCATCCAAGCTGTTTTTCCGTCATCAGCTCCAGCCCCACCATGTGTATCAGACTAAAGAATGCCGATATGCATATTTTTACATTATTCAATTAAATAGTTCTCTTCATTATTGGCTTATACGCAATAGCTTTTAGGTTCTCTATTTTATTATACTTTTCATAATAATTTTCTTTAAAATGTTATTCTACCTAACTTATTTTAATTTTTAGAATTTAAATATGTTCACTCTGTTACTATTTAGTTTCTGTTTATTTAAACTATTACTATGAACTTAGTTAATTCTTACATAGTACATTCTAACATCTAGGCTGCCCAAGGGGATGGGTCTCTTTTTGAGTCTTGGTTCTCCCAAGGTTTCTTCCTTATAATGTTCTTTCCTTGCCACTGTCACCCTAGGCTTGCTCAATTTGGGATTGGCCTTATAATTTCGAAGATAATCTAAACTTGTAAAGCTGCTTTGTGACAATGATCCATTATTAAAAGCGCTATAGAAATAAATCTGATGACCTGACTTTAATAGGATGCCACTGCTGCAGCAAGTCCGTTTGTGAAATTCCTTCCACTTCATCGTACTCCTATTCCACGAGCAACTGTGAGTGGTTGTATTGAAAAGTGGAAGCATTTAGGAACTACCGCAACTCCATCAGTATCAAGTATCAGCGCCAAACCTCCTCTGGCATTAACATCAGCACAGCAACTGTGTACTGGTAGCTTCATGGCATTGGTTTCCATGGCCATGCAGCTTGTTGGAGGAGGGATAATGCTATGGTGTTGCTTATCAAGAGCTGGCCCAGGAACTTTAGTTCGAGTCACGGAAAATCTTAATGCTTCAGCATACCAAGACATGTTGGACAATTGTATGATTCCAACTTTATGGGAACAGTTTGGGAAAGGCCCTTTACTGTTCCAGCATGACTGTGGCCCAGTGCACAAAGCAAGGTAAGAAAAAAAAAACATGGTTGGGCGAGTTTGGTGTGGAAAAAGAAACTGGCCCACACAGAGCCCTGACCTCAACCCCATCAAACATCTTTACTACAACACTACAGTGGAGATTCCAAGCCAGGCCTTGTCATCCAACATCAGTGTCTGATCTCACAAAATGCTCTTCTGGATGATTTGGAAAAAAAATCCCACAGACATAGTCCAAAATCTTGTAGAAAGCCTTCCCAGAAGAGTGGAAGCTGTTATAGCTGCAAAGGGGGACCAACTCCATATTGATGCCTATGGATTTATAATGGGATGCATGTAGATGTAATGTGTAGGTATCCCAATACTTTTGTCCATATAATTTGGGAGGTGGATACCTAATAAAATGTCATATTGAGAGTCACTGGCTGAAATACCAAATCACTAATTAGTAATACTAATACACTAATACTACTAGCCATGTAGTGTACATTGTAATGCATCCAATTTCAAAGAACATTCCAAGACATCCTAAACCTTCCTTTGTCTTTTGTCACACATCTGCCTAATGGTCACTTTCAGGAGCCACATTGCTTGGGTTGTAGTTTAACTGAAGTAATAAAATAGGTCATTGTCTGCACGAAGGTATAAATGGCCCAAGAATTATGGGGTGTTTTTATTGTTTTGTTTTTTTTTGTTTGTTTTTCAAATACATGAACACATTTTGAACAATATTAATATTTCCAAGGACAAAATGCTGCATTAAATAAAAAGTCATTTCAGAGGCAGAGCAAATTTGCATTTAGAGCTACATGTTCTTTTGAGTAATTATCACGTTTACAGGCTCACTAGGATTTTGGCAAGCTGAAGGGAATTTCTTCCCGATTCCCTCTGACACATTTGCCTAAGCCTAAAACCAGTGTTTTAATGCTGGCTACAGTTTTCATGTGGTATTCAGATCAATGTCCAGGCTGGACCACTCAAAGATATTCAATGCCTTCATTTAAGCCACTAGACCAAAGCGTTTCCTCTCCTTCAAATTATGTTTCTTCTAAAAAATATTTCAAATACAGTAAACAAAAGAAAACCAAGATATTACTTTTGCTGCTAAGCAAATCAGACTCCATACAGCATGCTGTAGACTATGTTAAAATAGTAACATCATGGATGATGGATGCAACCTGCATTCCTAACACAGATGACGATACAGAGTCAGTTCTAAAAATAACCAGTGACAGGACGTGATTTCCATTTTTTATATGGTAGCCAAACCAACACACAATACAGCTTGGGAGACTTGTCAAAACAAATACAGCCTAACTTGATAATTTCAAAAAGTATTCACAGGAGCCTTTCACAGGATGACAGATGTCAATGTTTTGACAATCTACCATTTCCTTCTCCAACAAGCAATGCAAAAAAGAGACTGTGAATGAATTCCTTGTGAATGGAAGGCCATAATTGGATAAAAAAACCCGAAACAGTCATATGTTCAAATGTTATCTTAATTTCCTCCATCTAGCTGATTATCCCCATGTCAGTTCAGGAGGGCTAACACATACTTCCTTTGAAACAACCATTTCAACCTGTGTTGCATGAAACATAATTGGATGCCTCTATGAGGAGAGGTGCCTGCTTCCATATGAGCTGCAATAGGCTGCTCTGATAGACAGAGGAGCAAGGAGCAGCATCTCAGCCATGGGCAGGACCAAAACCCTCAGAGTCATGGATGGCTAGTACATTACTGAGGCTTGCATTTGTGTTTTCCCACTTGGTCTAAGTACTCATGCAATGTGGATGTTGACAATTCTGCATTGATTCAGAAAAGACAAAAATCTATTATTTAATTGTTAACTGATAATGTAATGCTGATGAACATACACATTAAGCGGAAGTACAGCGCTGCCCAGATGACAGACATGAACATAACAGACTCAGCAGACACAACAAGCAATGTCAAAGCTTAAACCCAACTCGTAAAGCGTGAAGCGAAATACAGACTCTATAGCTACTGTTATTGCCCGGGATTTACCGGGTCTGTTTTCTGTCACCAGGGCTTTCATGCTATATTGTGCAGTATGGAGCCGAGATGCAGCATTTGGTCTTGCAGATATTTCATGCTCACCATATGCTAGAAGACTTTGAAAAGACTCTGAAAAAACTTTTAGTAGCCCAAAGTCTGTCACATCTAAAGACAAGCCACAAGTGTGTTTAGTCACAGACTATGATTTTGCAAAGGTCTGAGATCTTGCATAGTCACTGTTTGCAAGAGTCTAACTAGATTCCTTTTGAGATTATTTCAATAATATTTGGAAAAAAAACTCACTTCTTCTTGGCTTCTTAAGTCCTCTAATGGTATGTTAAGATCAAATGAAAACACCACATTTCATTATTTTATGTACAGTATTACATTTCTCTGTTCGTTCAATGCTTTAATTTCACATTTTTTAATCATTTCCAATACATTTCAGTACAGTATTTTGTATAGAACTATAACAAATTTAGAAATAAATGTAGAAAATTTGTCTGCGACAGTGATCGCGGTCTATACACAATCTACAATGAGACCAAAACTGAAGTCATGGAATCACTATGAGAAAAAATATATCCTGTACAGAATAAAAATATGCATTGTTAATCAATTAATAAGCAAATTGCAGCCCTCTGAATTGTAATCAAATCGTGAGGTGTCTAGCAATTCTCACCCCTAACAGTCAGTGTCACTCCATTTATCAAGAGCCTATTCTGTTTCATCTGCTGATCACAGAAACCCACTGGCTGGCCCCAAACGGGAAATCCAGAGGCATGAGTGGCAAGAAAAATCACCCTGAGACTCATTCAGAAGAACGCCTGAGAGGCTCAAATCATTAACTCATTCTCCCATGGGTGAAACAAGACAACAGAATTATGTCCTTGTCTACCTATATATAATTTAAAAAGAAGCATAATGTATATAGCCTATAAAATGTTCCCAATAGCCTGTTGGGAATTGGAGTTTTGAGATAATACAGCAGATTTAGATTTACATTTACAGCATTTAGCAGATGCCCTTATCCAGAGCGACTTACAATTGGTACAGTCTTACAATCCAAGCAATTGTGGGTTAAGGGTCTTGCTGAAGGACCCAACAGTGGCAGCTTGGCAGAGGTGGGATTTGAACCCTGGACGTTCTGGTCCAGAGTCCAGTACCTTAACCACTAAACCACAGTCCCAGACTGTTTAGTGGAACAGAGTGGAGGTAATGGGCAAGCACTTCATGTTATTCCAAGCAAAGATCCAGAAGCAGATCAGTTCTTACATTTCACAGTCCAGATTAAAGTTTACTTGTCGTAAACATCACACCAGCAAGTGGACAACAGACCTGTATAGATGGCAATGCATCTTCCCAAACAACCAAATGCACCAAACTCAATGGCCCCATCAGTGGCCCGTCAATGGCTCAATGGTCTCTGGACAAATGTAAACCTGCAAAATCCGTGTTAACCCATAACCATGCATTTTCAAAGGAGTAAATATTAGTGTAAAATAGGCCTTAGACAGGATTCCGTCCTGCCATGGCTTTTCACCATACTGCATGTTCCACTGTGTTTACCTCACACAGCTTGCTGCAGGCATTGCACTTATATTCAGAAATGTTTACATTGTTTGTTCTCTTTCCAATGTGTGTTTTTATGATTTGTTTTAAATTCCCCACTATATACCGTCTGACTGACGAATCTCAGATACAATTTAATCCTCCTGCATTGTTAACACTACTAGAACCACTGTCAGTTTTTTCACAAAAAAACTTGGAAGAGTATGGAAACATCAATTTCAAAATCATCATTTAATTTCTTTATATACATCCATTCCTGAATTTTAGGCCTGCAACACATTTAAAAAAAAAGTTGTTGTGGGGACAATTTAGGGCTAGTAATGAGGTTAAAGAAATACTCAATAATGATGTGATTTCAAAGAGGTGTTGTCAACAGGTGATTATCATCATGATTTGGTACAAAACCAGCATCTATGACAGGCTGGATCTCCGGTTTGTCAACAGATACATAAGAAAATTATTGAAATGTTTAAAAACAATGTTCCTCAAAGAAAGATTCCTTTGGCAAACCTTTGTTAAGCACTACAACGCAGTAACATTCACAAATACCACTTAAAACTTTACTGGGCAAACAAAATGAAGCCTTATGTTAACCATGTGCAGAAGTGGCATTGACTTCTCAGGATTCAGAGGCATCTAGGATGAACCATCATATAATGGAAACATGTACTGTGGTCAGAGGAAGAGTTTTCTAGATTTTTTTAAAGAATGGACACTATGTGCTCTGGTCCGACGAATAGGGCCATAAACTGTTATCTGAATTCATGAATGGATGTATATTAAGAAATGAAGTGAAGTTGACCAGACAAAACATGAAACATCTAAGAAAATGGAAGAAACACTACAGGGTTTTTTTCCATTGTCCATACTGTCCCAAGGTTTGTAAATATAATTGACTAATATGCTGGTATTTAGCCAGTAGTTTATTCTTCATAGAGGAAGATTCGACATAATTTGGCGCTATTAACAATCAAGTACACTTCATTTGAGAGCCTCATTGTGAAGAAGAGCAGAGGTAACACCCGGGGGTGTCTGCCATCTAAAAATGGAGCTCTGCATTAACTATACAGTATGCTTGTTAGGTAGGAAGAAAAGAGTAACATTGATTTTTAAGCTCCACAAGTCCAAGTTCTTAGACTTCATTCATCAATAAATAACAAACCCAAGTACCACATTTAAATGCAAAATTGTCTTGTACATAAGACAGTTTCTAAGCTATTAGCAAGAGAAGGTTAAGGTCAGAAATGAAATTACATTGTTCAGCTTTAAGAATTCAGCATGACTTTGATGAAATCAAAGTGTCGTTCTAGCTTCCCTCTCAGACGCAGGTCTGTACCTAGACCTTTCTCAATACCTCACTAGCATGTTAGCCAAATAGGTCATTTGCAATGGTGCTCAGAGTTCACAATGAGTGCATGTTTCCTTATCACAGCAATTCCAGTTCAATAAACTTCATCAACACAGATAGAGCACAGTTTAATGACTGCATTACGTTCTGTGAAACAGGACATTATCATAGTCACAGTGTTTTTATGCAACAGTAATATAAATGTAAAGGTTATTTTCACAAGAAAACTGCATGCAAACCATACGTAAATGTGTCAGCAATACATACGCTGAAAACATGAATATGTTGTATTAACTGACAGTATTACCAACACCATGGAAAATCAGCCAGATGAAATAGTGAATCAACAAGTTAAGCCCTTTTCACACAAAGTCAGATTTTTTCAGACGGAAAAAAATGCACATCAAGTTTTGAAAAAGAACACGTGTAGATTAATGCCGTCCTTCATACCAAGCCTGTTCTTATTCATAATTGGAGCCAGTTCTAATTTCTGTATTAAAATCAGGCTGACCAATCAGAGCTCCGTTGCCAGGCAAAACAGCAAATCCTGGTCAGAGCATAAGAGCGTATATTACAAGCAACATGCTGACTATAAAATACATGAATATAAAGGAAAATATCTGGCAGAATTTATCCGAAAGGCTGGGGAATGATGCTGATAAACCTCACAGTGACTGTATGGAACCGTTTTCTTCTTTATCAGAGGGAATTCTAGTCTTTCATGGTCACAAAAACCACAAACTATAGCTTCCTGCTCTAATCTTTGCTTGCGTCTTTGTATTTTTAAGTTGAGGATGTGAAAATGACAGACAAAATCTCAGTCACACTTTAAGAGAAGGGAAATTAAAGAAAGTAAAGACGGACAGGGAGTTTTCAGAGTGTTTAAAAAAAAAAAATGTAGCGCACTTGGTGTGAAGGTCCCAATACGTTAAAATCACGTCTGTTTTTTCATGCGAAAACTCGTACTTGCTTTGACTAGGCCTTCAACTTGAACCAATTTATATACTTAGAGGTTAGAGAGAATATACAGGTAGTGGGGAACAAACCAAAGAGTACTATATATATACATATATATACACACACACATATATTTGCTGCTGACTTGCTATTGCTGCCTGTAGAAAACTACCATGCTCTGAATGCGCTGCATGACCTTGTATAAAAAAAGAATAAATCCCATTTTGAGCTTTTTGTCATGCTGCCTAAATATAGTTTATAGCTTTAATACGATTATTCTAATACGATTATGTCTTAAATTGATTATTCAGGTATTTAATTATCACAGCAGGCCATATGGTGGGGCAGTGGTTAGCATTATTGTTTCACAGCTCTGGAAATCTGGGTTCGAGTTGTAGCCCAGCAGCTGCCTGTGTGAGGTTTGCTCATTTTCCCAGTCTCTGCGTGGGATTCCTCTGGGTACTACTGTAATATAACCACTCAAACATTCCAAAGACATGCATTCGGTCGTCTCCTTATGCCCTTATATGCCTTATGCCCTGTGCTACTGGTGTACTGGACTAAATGGGTATGGAAAGTCAGTGAGCGAGTAAAGTATATTAGTCGGCTTGAATAATTATTCTGCTGGCTAGATACGCTACATGACTAAGCATATGGGCACCAAAACATTGCTGTGTAGTCGCTGTACATCTAAAAAGGCAATAATATGGCATTGGTCCAACATTTACCCGCTATTACAGCCTCTTCTGAGAAGGCTTTCCAGAGGATCTGCTTCCTTTCAGCCTCCAGAGCATTAATGATGTCAGACACTGGTGATGGATCATAAGGGCTGTTGGCTTTCCAGAAATATATATATATAGTTTGTGGTAATGGCTCTGAACTGCTCAGTCAAGTATTTTCCACACCTAACTGGGTAAATTATTTGTACACAGACCTCTTTTTTTAACTTTTCACTGTTCAAAACTCAATCCGGTCGAGTCAAATTTTTGTATATAGCAGTTTTTGCAAAAGAGCATTGTCTCAAAGTGGCTTTGCAAATATCTAGGGCTAAAGACCTAACTGGGCAAGCCTAGGGCAACAGTGGCAGGTAAAAACTGCCTAAATGTTATAAGAACAAAACCATGGGAGGACCAAGACTAAAAAACAGACCCAACTTGCTCGGGCAGCCTATATGTTATGTAAGAACTAAACTAAGTCAGCTAATTAAGAAATCTACAGTACTCACTTAAACACACAGAAGTTGAATATAAAAGAAAATCTAATAAATACAATAAAACATAATAATATGCAAGTCAAAAAATATATCATATATAGATTGCAGGTATGCTCCGTTTAATGTCCATCCACACGATGTCTTTTTGCTTTAACGTCCAAAGCCTTATTTTTTTATATAATAAGGAAAATCATTTCATGGAATTATAACAAGAAATAAAAGGCTGTCTTATATACAGCTCTTTCCAGAAGAAGAACCCAGAGACAAAACAGAATATGTAATGTCTATTTTGTTAACTCCACTCTAGATGGCACTTGGCCATGAAAAACCAATTTCTGAAGCTCACAATTTCACTTTGATTTGAGGCAGCTTCCAGAACTCCACAGTGAATGCTGCAACCGAGGACAGAAGCTTTCTAAGTGTTACATAGCAATCAGTTGACCCATTATGTGGCCTTATTTGACCTATCACTTCGTGTCTAAGCTGCTGTTGCTGCTTGATGTTTTCTTTGCGTGATAACAACACTTAGAGCTGACCAAATTGTGCTCTTCGGTACGTCCCCCACCTACAGCCCATGGTTAGCAATGGCTGAAACAGCCAACCTTGCAATTCAAAAAGGTGAACGCAGTTCTGGTCATGTAGTGTAGGTTTTGCATCACAAGAAATCCTGGGCTGTATTTGAAATGGCACACTAGTGTACTGCATACTGCTCTAGTGTGTACTGCATACTACCAGCCGCGGTTTCTCTAAGACTGCAAGGGAAGGGAAATCCAAACCTACATGGCCCTGTGTGAAAAAGTGATTGCCCCCCCTTGTTAAAACATAACTTAGCTATGGTTCATCACACCTGAGTTCACTGTCTCTAGCCACACCCAGGCCTGATTATTGCCACACCTGTTCTCAATCAGGACATCACTTAAATCGGACCTGCCTGACAAAGTGAAGTACACCAAAAGATCCTTAAACGCTACACATCATGCTGAGATCCAAAGAAATTCAGGAACAACTGAGAAATAACACAAGTGAGACCTATCAGTCTGGAAAGGGTTATAAAGCCATTTCTAAAGCTACAAAATGTCCAGCCACCAGCATCCTGTGAGCGCTGATGTAGGATTAGAGGATGACTAACACAAACTGTGCAGCAACAGACGAGCTACTGTCTCTGACTTTGCATCTACAAGGTGAAGCATTATAGTAGGTGTGTCCAATCTAGTTCTAGTTCAGCGCAATGCTAAAAAATTACCACCATCCTGTGGTCCTGTGGTGGTTCTGGCCATTAGAGAACTGCATAAAAGGAACAAAGTGTGTAGAGAAACAGATGGACTACAGTTTGTAATTGCAGAACTACATTGCATCTATAAAGTAAGTGAAATTGATATAATGAAACATTTATGGAGCTCATTACCAAATTAGCCCAATAATCATTCTATACAGATATTAAAAGGTCTGGACTGTGGTAGCCTAGTGGTTAAGGTACTTGACTCTGGATCAGAAGGTTGAGGGTTCAAATCCCACCTCTGCCAAGCTGCCACTGTTGGGTCCTTGAGCAAGACCCTTAACCCACAATTGCTTGGATTGTAAGACTGTACCAATTAGAAGTCGCTCTGGATAAGGGTGTCTACTAAATGCTGTAAATGTAAATGTCTCCTCACTCCAAGTAAATTTAAAGAACCACTGGACACAATCCTTTTAGAACCAAACCCAAAAACGAAGAAATCATCATCAGGATATCTGCCTTGAATTGAAATGATCCTCGTCATGTTCTCTCCTTACCATTACAAGCCCACTTTGGTGTAATGACCACATCGTCAGCACTTTCTGGTAAACACAGCAGCAATCTGAGCGGCCCATCAGCACCCCGTTACGAGCCTGGGATATCTGATGTTTTCGAACAAGACCAAGGTTATCGCTGAATTGTGTTCGTTTACAGGTTCTCTCACTATCCTATATCTGTCCTTGACTTACTGTTGTATGTATAAAAAGTTTAATTAAGTTTTTTACCCCATGCCTAATGCTGTAAGCTTAAAACCAACAAGTGATTTTGCTGGGTAAATGTTACTTCCTCACGGGAATGCCAGGTAAACAAAGTGTCATCTCAAATCTGAGTGATGCGATGCACGCTCCTGTTTAGTATTCTGTACTTCATCACCAAGAACAAACAGTGCCAGGTGTTCATTTTCTTAGTAAAGACAACAATGTTTGCATGTCAGGACAGATCTCTACTACAGCTATGCAGCATGGGTTGAATCTCAGTGCCACCCCCTTAAGACTAAGAGCTTTGCTCTAGCTTTCATGTCTGAAATATTACAATAAGGTGCTGTCGGTTGTAATTAACAGCCTGACACGGTGACCTTCACTCTCCTCGGTGACTATTTACTGCTAGAGTTCAACTAACAGGACATTCATATTGTACCACAGAGCATTATGTGTCCTCTACTTCTATTTTCTAATAGTGACTTTGTTTGTTTTTATGTCATTTAATTTTATTTGTACAATGGATCAAACATAGTGAGTACTGGTATACAGACAAGAAAAACTAAAACATAAAACAATAAACAAAATACAGGTACAAAGTACAAATCCATTGTAAGTTAAATTTATTGTAAATCGAGGAATCTAATATATACTGTATATATCATAGCACAGCCCATATTAAACACGTTTAAAACATGACCGCGATCACGGCTCTTCCTCACTACATTTCCCAACACTCATCACTCCCACCATGAGACTGCCTACGTCTAAATTCTGAGTGCTGAATGTTTTTTTATGTTTATTGTCAGTCATTGTAAAGTCAAAATATCGTAGGTTGGGCCATTATAAAATGGGAAGTACCAGTAGTGCACTAGGCACTTTCCCACTTGAATCTAACTTACCGTATTTTCCGGGCTATAAAGCGCACCGGGTTATAAGACGCAATATCAACGATCGGCTGCTAACGGGTATATTTTCATACATAAAGCGTACCGGGTTATAAGGCGCATGAAATGAAACAAAACTCTTAAGTTCCGTCGGAAGCTCAGTTGGTCTTTACCTGGCGCAGGGCGTCTTCTTGCTTCCTCCACTTCCGTACCATTGATTCGGTAAGTTTGTGAATTCTCTCGCAGCTGCTCTATGTCCATGTTGTACTGCGTGACTGATAGCGTTGAGTTTGAAATCCGCTTCGAAAAATGATGAATGAATGCACGTACACTAAGAAGCACATACCGTATTACTCCGCGATGCTGCGCCACTACGGTTGCCGTAAGCTTCGTAACTTACCAAGGCCGTGCTAAAAACATTTTGACAGATTTATGAGCGCTGTGTACCATCTACAATCGGTTCTAGGTCAGAAGGCTCAACCAGAATTAATTCATACATTAGATGCACCGCATTTTAAGGTGCACTGTCGATTTTTGAGAAAATTAAAGGATTTTAAGTGCGCCTTATGGTCCGAAAAATACGGTACATTAGATTACTTATACTTATAATAACCCTTCCACTTTTTGCATCTGGGCAAGTTGATTAAAATAGCAGTCAAAAAAAAAAAACAGATTACTGTGACTAGTGGTCGAACGATATGGGTTTTTAATGTCTGATGCCGATATTTAGAGAGCAGGGTGACTGATGGCTGATATATAATGCCGATGTCACAATTTTTCACAATTTTTTTGCTAAAACTATTAACAATAAATGAGACAGCAAACTGCTGAACTTAAACTAACATTTATTTAAGCTATAAATGCATTGTCTCTGTCTGTATTGCTCTTAACTACAACATTTATTACAGCATCAGTCTTTCTGGGAAAAAAAAAAGAATATATTTAAATATTTGCAAAAAAATAAACATGGTATCAGCATCTTCTTGTTTTTAATCCCAGTTCCAGTTAAAAGCAGTAAATTGTAATGCTGGAAACAAAGTTTTCATCTTCTCCTAAATGGCCCCACTCTCACTGAATGTCAGAACTCTTTGTTTTTAGTCACTCAGTAGTCCCAGTTTGAGCTTGGAAAACAAAATTTATCTGCATTTTTGTGGATATACTTGGCTGATATAAGTGCTGATTATCGGTCTATCACTAGTTGTGGGTGAAAGTGATCTTTAGCTAGACTTTTGAAGGAACTCGAATTGTTACCAGTTATCAGGTGAAGGGAGAAACAGTTCAGAGTTATATTGAAATAATTTAGAAATAGTCTGGAAGGAGGTTTTGCTTATATAAGAAAATTTAATTGAAGACTGATTTGAAAAAGGTTAATGGCGTATACATTTCAAATCTTTAAGTCCAACAATAGAGGGCCAGAACAGGTGCACTATGAGGAGGAGGAGGTGATCATTCTGCCAAATTGCTTTTGGAGAACATGTAGGCCTGTGAGACTACTTTTGAAGGTACTCGCCCAGATAATATTACCATATGAAAGGCATGGATAGATCATTGTTTAATACAGACTGAGAAGTACATGCTGAGGTAATATTTAATTCATCTGATGACACCAATATTTAGTTCTGTACATTAGTACATTTATAATTACTACTGCTTTATTTCTTTTTCAATTAACCTTATTAATCTGGTCTCACCCAGAAGAGGACGGGTTCCCCTTTTGAGCTGGGTACCTCTCAAGGTTTCTTCCTAATTGGTCTCACGGAGCTTTTCCTTGCCAGTGTCACCTATGGCTTGATCATTTGTGGTCTAGCTGTGGTTTGTGCTAAGCAAGTTTGAGACAATGTTAATGGTAAAATGCACTATACAAATAAATCGAGTTGCTTGACTGCAGCAAAACCTGCAATGTGCACCTTTACAGTTTAACAACTGCATTACATTCTGTGAAACCAAAATGGTCTTTAATGGGACAGTACCATAGTCACATAGTCTTTTTATGGTACTGTAATGTAAATATAAGGGTATTTTCCCCAAGAAAACTGTGTACAAACGATACAAGCATCGGAGATACAACTGAAAACAGTTGTCTAAACTGTTATAAACATGTAAAACCTTTTCTAATTTATGGAAATCCACAATAATTAGAGAAAATACAGTAATGTACTGTTACGACCCTGTGTAGAGAAAAGCCATAGCACTCAAAAGATGATGATGGACCTGATACTTTTGTTTGACAGAAGCCAAAAATTGCAAAAACAGTATTACAAACAGCACGGCAGATCAGCCAGACGGAACAGAGACTCAACGAGTGAATGTGAACCTGTTTATTTAGTTACAGATGATAGAGAAGATACAGGCAGTGGAGGCAAACAAAGATGTACTATTTACAATAGGACAGGTACAAACATTTAAAAATGCCATTTACAGCTTGTTACAAATAAGAACTGCAAAGTAATCCACACAAACACAAGGAACCTGAACAGAAAAGTCTGTAAACACATCAACTGAGATAGAACAGTCTCTAGTCCAAACGTGAGCTAACAAGCAAGCGAGCAAACACAAGCACATTCACACACAAATGAGACTTCTTGCTCTTAAACTTCCTACCTCTGCTTGTGGATCTGCAACATTGAGGTGAGCAGCTTTTTACACATGACTGGAGTTAAAAGACATTTTTATTTCTTATTAAAATATATTATAATTAAGACCTCAGTCGTTAAAGCGAACAGACGTTGATCAGAGGACGTTGGCCAAATTTCACTAAAGTATCAATATATATTTGCAACCACCACAGCAACCATGGGAGCAGGCAACATGTGACATGCCAGGATGTGACATTACTGTGCTAGAACAGTAATCTCTCACTGTGGTTTTTTAAGCCTCTAACTTTCATTTGAAACCGTGCTCGAGTGTCTTCCTGGTAGCTGTGGCCTCTATTAAACACCTGTCGCTCCAGGACTGAAATCTTCATACCCCAGACAGGGAATGGTAACGACCAATATTGTACAGCGAAAGGAGCAGCCATCTAAAACAATAACCCAACATCAGTTAAAGCTCATACTTTATCACACACTAACGTGACACTGAAATGTAGCCATAACCAGAGCTGTCCTTTCATGCCATCAGATAGATGACTAAAGACTCCATTTACAAACCAGTGCTTCTTAAACACGATCAACTAAGTCTCAAAACCTTACATTAAGTTGCATCATGGGTACGCCTAACTTTGCAATGGATTTCATTAAACCATCAAATATTTATGCAATCTGCAACATGAAATCCTGATCATTTTTATATATGGTTAAGTCTTTACAAACATCAGATCTAAATCTACGTTCTGTAATTATAAATACAACTATGCCTCTTAGTTTTAGTTACTAACTAAATCCATAATACCTACTAAATTGCAAAGGTTGCAAAACACAGTCTACAGTTAGGCCTTGGCTAATAAATGTACCTAGTTCAGAATGAAAGTAAAGGGATGTGCCATATAGACCAAAGTTTGTGGACACCCCTTCTAATTCGAACTGTTATTACAGCATTTAGCAGACACCCTTATCCAGAGCGAATTACAATTGATACAATCTTACAATCCAAGCAATTGTGGGTTAAGGGCCTTGCTCAAGGACCCAACAGTGGCAGCTTGGCAGAGGTGGGATTTGAACCCTGGATCTTGTGGTTCATAGTCCAGTACCTTACCCGCTAGACTACCACAGTCCCCCCTCACACTCACTCACTTGTAACACATTCATAACATAAAGCATACCTTTCTGGATTTTCCATAGACAGTGGCAGTAGAATGGGTTGCACTGATACCCCAGTGACTCTCAATATAACACATTTAAAGATCTCCACTTCCAACAAGTCAGTTCAACTTTCTGCCCTGTTGTCCTTAAACAAAGTCCGTAGAGATCTGGTTTGCCAACTTTGACTGAGAACTTGACCGGCTTGCACAGAACCCTGACCTCATCTCCATCTGATATTTCAAAACCACACTGGAATGCCAAAAGTGAGCCAAGGCTTACTGTCTAACATCAAAATCACAGTCATGTTCCAAAATCTAGTGGAAAGCCTGTTCAGAAGAACATAGGCTGTTGTAGCAGCAACGATGGGATGCAAACCCTATACCAATGTTTTGGATGTTATTTTTGGGGTTTTCACAAACTTTTGACTAAAATGTAGATACAGAATTTTTTGAAACCCTCAAAAACTTTATTCAAGATGTGGTTATATTTTAATATGGTTTTGCAAAGTCTTTAGGTCTTTAGGATTAAAATGTGTATTTTAGCACCACAACCCTAACTAGCAGATCCAGATGGACTGAGACATGCATTTTGGGACGTGGCTGCATGTTTAAATCTAGATTTCACTATGTTCTTGCTACATTTATGATAATGAAAAATCTTTATTTGAAAACCTGACTATTTCTAGAGTACGCCATGCTCTTAGAAGCCTTCATTCAACACTGTGGGTGTTAATTCTTTGCTGGAGGTTATGCAAATCTACAGACTTGAGACATGCATTTTGGGAAATGGATGCTTGGTTGCATCGGGATTCCGTGTGTTGCATCTTAAACAGTCATGAAAATTTCATCATTGAAACCCTTGCTATTTTCACAGGACCCCCATCACTGCTCAAAGCTGTGGATGTCAATTCAGTACCGGAAGTTATGCAAATGTTCAGACTTGAAACATACATTTTGAGAAATGGATGTTTATTTGGAACAAGGCTTCGCGTCTTGAATCTTAACATCAAACAACAACCAAAAACCCCAAAGGCGCGCTTTTCCTAATGGTGCTGTCCGTGGTGCTGGAAATGGTTTCCACATAGAAACCCTGCGTCTGCGTCCGTCATATTAAACAGTGCTCCAAGGCTTAGCGGCTTTTTGCTTCTGGTTTTGGCATACAAACCCAATCGATGTGAGGATTTATTTCTGTTTTTGTTAAGGGACGGTGAAGCTTTGGTGCCGCTCAATGGGAAAAGATGGCAACTGCTTGGGGTCGGTTTACTTAGGAGCTTTATAACGCAAGAAAATCAAACTCATATAAAGCGGTAAATGCAAGCAACTTTAACGCGTATTCGTTTGGCTGGAAAACCATACAAGGCAACTGGAGATCAGTAATGAGATCAAGCTCGTGGGCTCGTCCCTCAGTATTTTAGTGCATGCTTCAAGGAGAAATTCCCAAGCACTCGAGCATGCACTGATAAAGATAATTTACAGTGAACATGCCAGTCCCTTAAATGAAGTCTAGGCTTGCAGTCTATGGCCACAGACATCGAGCTAAAGCAGTCCAAACCTTCATTGCTCGTATATTTTAGACTACAAGATCGTAAAAGATGTTTCAAAGTTGGACTTATGACTTAAAGTTTGGTTTGTGTTGACATGTGCTGTACATCTGTTGTTAGCGAACAGAGCATGGTCATCAGTACTTTCTGGTTAATGGTGTTTGTAATGGGGTAGAGTGAAACTAGAGCTAAAACCCCGTTTAGTCCACATGTAGGACTCAACAATCCACCCCCGCACACACGCCCCCGTCCTCCTAAACTCCCTCATCACGCGCGCACGCACGCACACACACGCACGCATGGGCATCTCGAAATAAACGCATCCTTATCCTGAATATTTTAAGCACATTTTGATGATGCCATTGAAGCTGGAAACGTGACGATTCGTTTAAGCAGCCACACGTGAGATGATACAGGATGATGTAGGTTCCCTGAGAATGCGAATGCTCAATTATACGCCGATGATGGTGAACCTATTTCACATCTATCGAGCTCAGCTCATTCCAGGACTCGGCTCAGGATGGAGAAATGCAACACAGGTGGAAGAGTCTACAAAAAACCACCGGCGGCACGACAGCCTGCAGCAAGATAGCACAAGAGCGTATGGAGAGACACTGTACAGTGGGACCCTATATAGTGGACGGGCAGGCTGGGTGCGCACGCATCGCGCCACAGCGCGCAAACTGCCACAACTTACCGTTCACCGAAGCGGACAGGAGCGCGGCGTAGAAAAGAAGCCAGCTCCAAGGGTGCGAGGGTAGTACACCCGCCTTCATTAGCGCGAAAAGCCGTATTCCCCCTGATTTCCTCGCACATCCGCACGCAGTCCTTAAAAGTCCCGTTCCGTCCGAATTCAAAGTGGCGCCCATGGTAAGGGGTTGATGGTTTTTTTTCTGTCTTTTCGGCGGCGGTCAGTCTTCTCACGCGTTTTTAACGGGGAGATCGGCTTCGCGTCGGCGCTGAGAAAAACCTCCACGCGTCGGGAGCGGGCTCGCGCAGGCACAGGACTGAACCATCTCGCGCACAAAGCGGGGTTCCAAAGACGACGCTAAAAGAGGAGCTCACATCAGTAGGTGGACGAGGGTGACAACCGTGTCTTTTGCCTCCGTACAGCCCACACAAATGTTACATGACGTATCTGAGTCAAGTATCAGGGTTTGAGCAGGGACAGACAGGCTGCAGTCCCTCAAGCTCCCTCCCTCCCGGCTCGCGGTCCCTGCGTTTTCTTTCCAATTAATTAGCGGCTCGCTGCGTTTCAGCCTCAGTCCTCATGAATCATACGACACGCACAGCACCTCCTCTCCAAAACTTTCTCTTCTGTCACTGCCTGAATCACTGAGAGCTGCGATAAGACCGTCCAGATACGAGACCGCAGCTCCAGCTTCCAGCAGGCGCACTGCATTAGTAATCTCAACCACGCCGAAAGTCCGACTGCAGATCATGCAGTCTCTCTCTCTCTCTCTCTCTCTCTCTCTCTCTCTCTCTCTCTCGCACACACACACACACTCATAATAGGCTCATTTGTAATTTTCTGCCTGCAGCCCCAGCTTATTTGCACATTTAAGATTGTATAAAATATAAGGATAACCCTCCTCTTAACGTCTTCATATCAACCAACTTAAAACAGGTGCACAAGCACAGCTGGGTAATTTCCCTGCTCAAACACACCTGACTAGACCCTTCACTTAATGACCATATGTAGATGTGATAAAGCAGGTCTGGACTCTTTGAACACCTTTAATTTAACACTATAATTACTCTACTGCTGATAGTAGTAGTGGTAATAGTAATAATAATGGCGTTTATTATGATGATAATTAATAACATTGCAATAATAGGTAACATACACTCACCGATCACTTTTTGTAGACCTCCTTGTTTCAGTGCTCATCGTCCATTACCTTATAGAAGAATTTTGTAGTTATACAAGTACAGACTGTAGTCCATCGGTTTCTCTACATACTTTGCTAGTCTGTTTATCCTGTTCTCTAATGGGCAGGACCACACATCAGGTACTATTTGGGTGGTGGATCATTCTCAGCACTGCAGTGACACTGATGTGGTGGTGATGTATTAGTGTGTGCTCTGCTGGCATGAGCGGATTAGACACAGCAGTGCTGCTGGAGTTTTTACCCTGTTCACTCACTGTGCACTTTGTTAGATCTTCCACCTTGTAGATGTAAAGTCAGAGAAAGTAGCTCAACTGTTGTTGCATAGTTTGTGTAACATCCTGTAATCCTTCATCATTGCTCACAGGATGCTGGTGGCTGGACATTTTTGGTTGGGGGCAATTTTGAGTCTAGCAGTGACACTGAGGTGAATCAATCCTCAGTGTCTCAAACATTCCCTGATCTATGGTGGTCTTGTGGGGGTCCTGACCATTAAAGAACAGAGAAAAGGGGAATAACCAAGTTTGTAGAGAAACAGACTACAGTCTGTAATTCTAGAAATACAAAATGCATCTATATGGTAAGTGGAGCTGATAAAATGGACAATGAGCGTAGAAATGATGACATGTACCTAATAAAGTAAATAGTGAGTGAATGGCTTTACTCCACAAACAACAAGAAATCTTAATTTCTATCTCTGCTGTGTTCACTGTTTTTAATTGATTTCACATGACTCACATCTCAGTAGTTGTGAATGAAAACAAGCAAGTATGGTATCTTTGGAAAGCAAGCACAATACTTATAAAGAGCAATACTTTTTCTGTCTAGGCTAGATCATCTATTTTTAACAAAACATTGCCTTTAGGACAGTTAATGATTCAACTAAGATGCATACAGCTCTGATAAGCATAAATGACATTTTAATTTAGGCTAGGGGTGCAAGATCTTCATATTAATATGTATTTATAAGTCAGCATTAAGCTTTTTAGAAGAGAAGCCTGTGATTTTTCAAAAAATATTTTGTAATGAATGTACTGTTCTGTCACGAAAGCCACAGGAACACTGGGAATATTGCTTACTGTGAAGCTTTTATTAAGAGCTGGAGTGTGTGCACTAACAGAGCTCTTAGGGAGTTGACTATCATTCTCCTATATATGGTAAGACAATGTGATAAACCAGGGATGTTTCTAGACTACTTGTTGTACTGGGGCACAGCATTTAGAGATTCACTGCTGTACCCCAGTCAGTTGTATGGTCACACCTGTGCATAAAACAACAAGCCTGTTAACCACTAAATAGATCAAGTGATTTAAGACTAAAGACCTGCAGGTCCAGCGCCAACAAGCAGACCACGTACAAAGTCACTTCAGTCACCTTTCTTCCTCATTCTGATGCTCTATTTGAAATGCAGAAGGTCATCTCAACCATGTCCATATGCCTAAATGCATTGCGTTGCTGCCACGTGACTGCATTAACAAGCAGGTTGTTATAGCAAGCAGTTTGCTATAACATTAAAATACTTACATCTAAAAACAGGCAGGTATCTATATTATTAGGCCTATTCATACCAAAAGTGATGTAAATTAAGTGACTGAACACACCTTCTGTCTACACACACAAATGCTCCTGGTTTGTTTTTGTTTACTTTTGAATTACAAACATTATCCGGTTTGTTTGTTTCCTTTCAAAGCACATGATGTCATGACTGACCAAAGATTTCAAATGTAGCATTTCCATCAATCCCTACTGACACACAGTGGATCATACCAACTTCTTCGAAATCTCCATTGACAAAAAGTGGAAAATGGTGGCAGATTCTGGCTATGAGAGAAAGGGGCTGAAAGCGATCCGTAAGGAAATTTGGGGTTCCGCCTTGGGCCCCTTCCCCAGATCAATGTGGATCCATCCCCACACTCCAGAGGATGATCTGGACAGAGTGTGCTTCAGGATCTGGAGGCGCTCGGTTTTGGCTCAGAGAGCTGTATGGCCACACTTGGTAACAAACGCCCACAGGTTTATGGATGATCCTGTAGTGAAGGATATCATCAGTACCAGAACCCCTGAGGAACAACGACCTGAGGCAACAATGTGAGTCACCAGGCTGTCTATCTATCAGAGGCACATACTGAAATTATTAAAAATATATATAGTATAACAACAACAGTGTTTTACAGTAGTATAGACTGAGGGCAAGAAAAGTTAATGATATACCAAATTAGAGTAAAATAGAAAGAATTATCAGTGAGTATATTTCCTGCCTGTAATTAGCTTTAAATCAGATAAAAAAGCAGATTCATTTCTGCTTTAGTGTTTTTCGTTTTTATTGTAAAATACAGGTAGGTGCTAACGATCTAATGTCCATCTGAACAAGTTCTGAAGTTTTTCTTAAGTTCTTAACAAGTGTACAAGTTTCTCTTATATATATTTAATATATAATATATATATATATATATATATATATATGTATATACTATATATATATATATATATATATATACACACACATTATACACACACACACAACACAACAGACAGACAACACACCACATATATATATATATATATATATATATATATATATATATATATATATATATATAAACTTTCTCTAAACTTATTAAATAGGTGAAGTAGTTTAATTTATATATGTATATATATTAAACTACTTCACCTATTTAATAAGTTTAGAGAAACAGTTTAAATAAACAGGAGCTATATAAATACTAACATATTTAAAAACATATTCAAAAATGTTACTGTAGACTAATATATTATATAAAATGTAATATTATGAAAAGTAAACTAAAATAGAGAATATAAATGTATAGGATATAAGAATAGTGTAAATGAATAAAAAAAGTAGTAAAATAATGTAAAATATGCTTATTGTCATCATTTAGTCCAGTACACAGGGTCACTGTAGGATCTTGTGTCCTCAGTGAGAAGGTTTTGACCAACAAAGTGTGTAGAGAAACAGATGGACTACTGTGTATTTGTAAAACTACAAATCCTATGATGCTATGAACTGATAAAATGGACAGTGAGAAATGTAGAAAAAAGGAGGTGTAGCTAATAAAGTGATCACTTGGGGGGTGATTTTGGTTCCCTATTTTTTCTGCTGTAGATGATAGATATTCTTTCTTATTTATGTATTCCATGCCCGAAAACATAAAGCAAAAGAAGCTGTAACTCTAGTCATGTTCATAGCAACAGCGTTAATAACCAAGCATCAGCAGCAGGACTATAATATCTGTGCTGTGAGGCACCGGAGCTGCATGAAACACCTCATAAGGGTTAACAGAGAAGCACTGCTCCACCACTGTAACTATAGCATGCTCAGACTGCAGTACACAATGTGCTTATGTTCTGCAGACTATGAACGCTGTGTGGGACTTGCCCTGACTGTGTTACCATGAAGGCAAAGTGAATTAGATATTATTAAGGAAAAAATCTTTAAGTGACAAGTGCATTAAGGGAAACCTGGGATTAGAACTTTAGAATGTTCTAGAAGAGCTGTGCTGTTATAGATAATTAATCACCTGCTAACCAAACACAATCCAAGATTCAACAGCACTGTTTTATACAATCCCCAGGTATCCACGGTGGATTTGATTCAGAGTTACAGAAATATATAGATTCTCATGTCCTATATATACACATAGCCCCTTCGTAAAATGGGGAGGACGTCTATAATACAACTCGATATAATGCCTTATGCAGTGTTGATTTTCTGGTTATCTGGAACAGATTAATTCAATTGACATTATTTCTTATGGGAAAAATTTGCTCATTTTCTGTTCTCGACAAGCCTTTTGGAATGAATTCATGACAAGAACCAAGATACCACTATAGGAAATAAGCTTAAAATCTGTCTTACATACATCTAATTCACATCTGAATGACAGAGAACTAGTACAAGCAAACTGTTGTGACACCTGCTGACAGTAAAGAGAATCACAGACTTGAAACGCATAGAAAACATTGTATCAATCTACTTTTTTTGTAAATGTGTCAAGCTTTATAAGAGAAACAAATAATAATTACTGTATTGTGCAGTAATTTTTTTAATACTGTGGTATAATTAATATTATTATTTTTTAAATAAGACTGCAAAGTTTCTAAACTACTATGTGGCTATGGTAATATCTGGTCAATGTCCTGATTCACAGATTGTAATGTGGACCATGACATGTTTTAGTATGGTCAACTATTTGTATGCATCAGTGGCTTGTCTCAGTAGTCAATAACATATCCATCAAGTGGTTCTTGTACACCACTCTTCTACAGCCTGAGGTCAAGTTTCATCTGACACTGCCTTGAAGATGTGTCAGCTGTGTTCATATTTTACCTGTTGTGTAAACATGTGATTTCTACCTACCAGGACAGTCTTTGGATGCACAGCCCGGTATTTTCATTTATAGTACAGTATTCTGAATGCTGAGCAGTTCAGGGACTGCTGTTGCCACACTGTATTATTCCTCAATAGCTAGCGAGTTGGCACCATGGGTGCTGCTTCCTAGTAAATTAGTGTACCATAACCTGTAAATACAACACAATTTTTTGGTCTACAGATGGAGGCATTTCCAAAGTAGCAAACATTTTATTTGTGTCCAGCTGTATACAAGTTGTTCAATGTGTGACCCATGTATCCCAATCTCACACACCATATATTGTGTGTTATCCCTATCAAGTTTTACAAGGCTCTGTAGAAAGCAGTTTTCTACAGTGTATAGTCCTGGTCATTATTGTCTGAAGCTGCGATGACCATGTGAATTGCAACAGCATATACCCCAAAGATGTCTCCGGGGCTTCCATAGTTCATTTGCTGAGTTGAAAAAAAGAAAACCACACTGCTGGACACACAGAAGAGAGTGAAATTGGTATTTTGTCTCATGGTGTGTTGAATGTGGGGGTGTCAGCGCATTCATCATCAGACATTTTCTGCAAATAGCTCATATTATCCAAAACAGTTAATTTCTTTAACAGCAACAGAAAACATCTGGGGAATGGTGCCGTTTGGGTGCTCTGTTAAGCTTTCAGTTTAAAACATCATTAATGTACAACCCCAAATCTGAAAAGAGTATATAAATCTGGGAGAGTATATGAAATGGAAAAAAAAGTGTTGGACTTTTTTCCATTCCAGACAGTGTGAACCCAATATATTTCATGGTTTATCTGGTCAAATTCATTTCATTTGTTAATAATCATCCATTCCTGCATTTCAGCCCTGCAACACATTCCAAAAAAGTTGGGACTCTAGATTCCTTGATTGGTTGAATGATATTATGCACTGTAGAGGGAGAAATATGTAAATCCCTTCCAATCTTTCTTTGAAGAACATTGCTTTTAAACATTTCAATAAATTTCTCATGAATTTGTTGACAAACTGAAGATCCTTCTGCTCAAAGACTCCTTTTGTGGAAACTGCTTTCCAAATCATGATTACAGTCATCTATTTGAAATCACACCATTATTTAGTTTTGTTGCATCATTACCAGCCCCAAATTGCCCCTATCCCAAGTTTTGTGTGGAATGTGCTGAAGAAATCCATGAATAGATGTGTATTAGCAAATTAAATTAAGCTGACCAAACAAAACATGAAATATCTTTGGTTTATACCGTCTGTAATGAAATCCAAGTCAACAATAGCTGGATGTTTCCATAGTAGCTATGCTTTAGTGGTAGGAGCTCTCAACATGGTGTCAGTAGACTCAGGTTTCTGGCTCACACCCAATTTGTCTCCTGTGCTCTGGGCAAAAAATAAAAAAATAAAAAATCTCAGTGGCAGTGTCCAGGATCTGTAATCCTCATGAGTTGGAATGTGCTGTGTTTTGTATTCTATTAAATCTATGCTTTTGGTGTAGCCGCTCTTTTATGGACACTCGTTGCCAAGCTTTTACACTAATGCAAAGTGATTTCCAGCATTTGGCTCTATATGCTTGCCATCTTTATTTCTTATGCGTTTTACCACAGCATGTGAACGATGTGTCCACGCTTATAGTTGCACTGGGTTCACTAGTGCTCGTATTAGCGCTGATGTGTTGAGCACCCCTAATTATTTTTAATGGCATGCAAAGATTGCTCACTAGCTTCAATGGATGCTGCCTCGGCTTGAGTGGCTGTAACACGGCAAATATTAAATCTAGCCTGCAAGCCATTAGCAGCTCAAAGATGTGTGGTTACGATGCTCTGCTGCTTGTTGGGACTGAATGTACTTTAATGATCCCTGCCCTAACACACTCTTTTAGTGACATGCATTGATTTACATTGTCCCTTATACTGTACATCAGATGCCATGCCATGTCATATTGATTGAGCATGGCTTTATTTAACAACTTTCATTTAAGATGCTCAGTGCCATCATACTGGGTCAGATACACTACTGACATACATGCTACTGACACTAGTCTTGTGGGTAAACTTGTGACCAACTTTTTAGAGAAAGTAGAGTCAGTGTTGTTTCACTAAAGGTTAATGGCTTAAAACAGTTGACAATTAGTTGAAAAATGTTTACCCAGTCAGTTTGTGTTTAAAGAGAGTCCAAAAATTTTCTATAGGTTTCAAATCTGAGGTGTGACCAGACCAAAACATGAGCCTGATTGATTTGATCTCAATCCACTTGTTGGTCTTTGCAGTGTGATCATGAGTCTTGTTGAAAAATGATGTGTGAGTTTTCCCCTTTAGATACTTCATTCTGCCCTTGATGTTTTTGCTTAGACAGCAATGGCTTTTTAATATACCTTCTAGACACAAAACCTGCATTTCCCGAAAGAGTCTTGTTTTCTGAGGTCTTGAGTTCTGCTGACAGATGTTGAAGGCTTTTTATCCCGAGAACTGTAAATTTCAGCAGGTGAAAATCTCTACCTGATGATGCTTTAGGCATCCAGGTCCTTTTCTTTCTGACAACATCACCTGCTGTCTTGAAGTGCCTATTCTCTTAATAGCTGATAGTGAAACAGCGACATTACCCTACATGGTTCCCTTTTCTCTTTCCACAACAGGTTGCTTAATTACAGCCTGCTGTACTGTCCCTATATAAACCTTCTTGTTCACTTCATCTCATCTCTTCTTTGTAGGTTGGTTCCTGGTCCTGGCTCCCATTGCTCCTGTCACTCAATGCTCTTGTTGTGGGTCGTCTGCTCCTGTTCCTGTTCTACGCACTGTCTTCACTCTTGTGTACTTCTTAAAACTGACATTTTAATTTAGCACCGACAATGGGTCCAGTTTATAAGCTATTACTAAGGCACATGATTCTACCAACAGAAAGAAAATGTGAGTGAGATTCCAGTGTTAATGAACTCTTAGATCCCGTTATAATTTCCTTTACTTGACTAGTAATTATTTTCCAAATTTATAATCAATGTTAATATTATCAGTCAGAAATGTATAAATTATACACCATGAGTAGCTTAATTGGGTTAAGAGCTGTACTTAACAGATACAAGAATGAACCTACGATCAGTCGTGGATGGTGTTTAGTGAAAGACACAGAGTTTACGCAATAGCAAACGTCTTTGTGAGTGTTTTGAAGAAAGTAAGAAATAATGGATATGAAAGAACCACCAAAGCTGCTGATGCTGTATAA
This sequence comes from Ancistrus triradiatus, assembly GCA_025084515.1. Classification (NCBI taxonomy): domain Eukaryota; kingdom Metazoa; phylum Chordata; class Actinopteri; order Siluriformes; family Loricariidae; genus Ancistrus; species Ancistrus triradiatus. Next base: position 88,889 of record JAJAGP010002797.1, read on the forward strand.
CTCTCCCTTTGAAGCTGATTAGTTTAATTTTTGTTGATGGTACTAAAAATGTAGTTGCTCTTCAAAGTCGGTGCTCTTCTGCAAGCTGTGAATACATTAAGAGCCCAGGAGGTCTGATTTACTGTTATATTTTATTTCTCCTCCTTTCATAATGGTTTGTAAGGAAAATTCGTTTCACTGGAAGTATCAGGCTGGTCATTTAGCTTCATCTTCCAAATTTAAATTGAAAGAAATGTTTTCAAAGCCAATGGATTTTCTAAACACATTACTGTCCGTTTCAGCAGTTTTTTAGGCTGCTTGTATACTTATAACATTGCTGCTTTGTTATGGCTGGTGTCTTTGCTAGGTTACGTCTGTATGTGTTGAAGTAATATTTGAAGTGCTTCGGTCAGAGTGCCATTATCGTGTAAAACTGGCCCTCCTAGAACGTCTCTCAGTCAATCAAGTTCCGGGGTCAAGAGTAATTGTGGTATAGGTGCACTGTAAGTTCTGCTATTTTGTGAATACGTGTACCTTTAACATAAGCAGAGCTTACTACAGGACTGTGAGACTCCAGTCATTGAAATCCACAGTTCTGTAGGTTAGCATTCACATTTATTTACTATATCTGATTTAATGTATGAACAGGAAAGACCAAACTCTTCACTAGTTAAATGCAATGTATTAGAAGAAGTTCCGATCTGAAAAGTCCAATTCACAGTAATATATTTGGCATATGTGTGTCAAAAGTGAGGTAAAAACAAAATCTAAGCATATGGCTTAGCTATAGAGTGAAAGGATTGCTGGAGGACCAAATAATGTCTTGTCATGCAACTTTCAATCACTCATTTGGATCGTTTCATCCAGTATAATCATAATAAATAATTAGAAAAAAACATTTTGGAAAATGTTTGAAGGATAATTTCATTATGTCCTCAACACTTCGGGGATTATTTGATTCACCATTGCAAACTGAAGGTGAAAACCCAGTGGTCTAAGACGTTAGCAAACCGCTAGCTGGCAATTTGTCTTGCTTGCAAACTTTTCTGGCTTGATAGCAAGAAACCTAGCAGCCACAGATGAAAAAGCGTAGTGCATATTATGCTACACACAGCATGCATCTGTGAAATGAA
>JAJAGP010002797.1:95000-97963 GCA_025084515.1 Ancistrus triradiatus
TATCAGATTTCAGTTAAACCTATGAAAGCAGTCCAAATCAGAACTGAAAATGCCAGATTCAGTGTTTTTCATTTTTTTAAGAAGTGGTCTTAGCCAAATAACGTTCCCTTCTTAACATAACTATTAAAGAAGTGCCTGTTACTGTCGACTCCACGTTGATTTATTTCCTCTGGACAAGCGGGTCACGTGAAGCATTGATCTTTTGTGCTTGCAAGTGTAGGAGCGTGAACTGTTCAGACGATTGTCGGATATAGGTCACATTAAAAAGATGTGAACAGCTTAAAGAAAATTGTGAGAAAATGTTGGTGAGAAAATAGTATTAGGGCAACTTCGCTTGCTGTGTGAACATAGCCTAAATGAAAATGTAACTATAATTACACTTTGCATTGTGATTGACTTCATTGTAAAATAAGAGTTTACACAAAGCTGCCTAAGAAAACTTTCTAAATCAGCCTCAAAAATAAACAACTAAACTAGATCTGCATTTCCTGAAGGAACTACAACAGTGCTTGAAATGTAGCAAATAGCAAGAATGTGGCTTGTCTCCCAATTTTTTTGGCAACGTACAAGTGCATGTCCCAATACTTTTGGCCGCACAGGGGGCATGTCCTAATACTTTTGGCCGTGGGGAGGTAGTGTCCCAAAAATGTTGGCGGTGTCCAAGTACTTTTGCCTGCATGGTGTTGCTAGGTGGTTGCTATGGTGCCCTATATGGTTGCTAAAGTATCCTAAGTGGTTGCTAAGGTGTTTCTAGGTGGTAGCTATGGTGTCCCAGGTGGTTGCCATGGTGTTGCTAGGTGGTTTCTAGACAGTTGCTATGCTGTCCCAGCTGGTTGCTAGGCACTTGGTATGTTGTCACAGGTGGTTGCTATGGCATTGCTAGATGGTTGCCATGATGTTGCTAGATGGTTACTAAGATATCCCAAGTGGTTACTAAGTGGTTGCTATGGTGTCCCAGGTGGTTGCTATGGTGTTGCTAGGTGGTTTCCCATTTGGCTGTATGCGGGGGCATGTCCCAATACTTTTGGCTTTGTCCGGGCATGTCCTAATACTTTTCACTGTGTGGGGAAAGGTGAGTTCCAATACTTTTGACCATGTGTGGGGGAGGGTGTGTCCCAATATTTTTGGCTGCAAGTAGGGGCGTGTCCTAATACTTTTGGTCTTGTGCCTAATACTTTTACATGTTTCTGTATCAGTAGATGTAATAACGGTTTGTGAGTCTCACTGAGTTCACTGTGGTGACATCATCAATTTCAGTTACAATTTGAATTATGTCAGTTGAAATTTGAATCTGATCATTCCCTCAATGCATTTCTCTGGGAGATTTTTTATTTTAAATCTTAAATCTATTAAAAACGGTAAATCGGATTGACTCCAAAAGACATAGCGCACCACACAGAGTGATTATCTACGTAACGGTGTTTGAACCGCGTCTGTATGTTAAGTGGTTTGAGCCGCATTAATCGCAGAAATGTGTGAAAGAAGAAGGATTGATAATAATAATAAGTAAGAAGTGCTTTTCTAGCAGTGTATAATAAATAAATTAATCAAATTGTTTAGTTGCACAGTGATTAGGGATGTTCCATGCTGCCTTCTTGGCCCTGCCAAAGCTGGTCGCAAGTAATTGCAGTACCATGACCTATGGTTGCCAGTAGGTGTTAATAAGCATTTTGTCACTGAACTGCAACATATGGTTCTGCCAAAAAGACTTTCTTTAATTAAATGTCTGTTTTCATAGTTTTGCCATGTGCCACAAATCAGTGTTGTCAGTGTGCTTGTAAATGTTAATAATTAAACCCTTGTGTTGTGTTAAGGGTCAAAAATGACCTTCCACTATGGTTCCCACCAGAGAAAACTTCCTAAACGATATTTTTTCAAATAGAAATTTGATGACTTCTCCTAAAGCGACATTAGAAAAAGTGAAACATTGGATTTTTTGGCATATTTATGTCAAATTGTGCACCACCAGGGAACAAAGATTGTCTTAGACAAAGATTTTTGGCAAGGCAGTTCTAAACTCTCTGACACCGACCCACCCAAAACATACAAAATTAGTAACTGAGATTGTGCTACTGGTAGAATTTGGTTGTGCATGTGCAGCATCTCTGCTCCATGACTCACACACAGACAAAATAAAAAACAACTGCATACAAAATAAACAAAATTTCAGACGAAAATGAAAATTTCTTGAAAGCACCGTTTACTAATATGGAATGCAGTGACAGGCTATAAAGGTGCTGCTGATGACAGTAGCCCCAGTTTTCTCTCTGCTCAGCAATGAGAGACTAGTATTCTTATAGTTAAATCCCTCATTGTAGAATACTGTATATAAGAATATACCAATATCTTGCCAAAAACATTCCCTTCATTAAAAGGCATACATAACTACTTTCAGCACATTTCTGCTACTTTCTTAGGCTAAAAATAATGCTCACACCGATGTTGTACCTTTATCAATAAAAATAATAATAATAATCCTCTACTATAATAATGAAAATAATTATATAATTACCGTATTTTTCAGACCATAAGGCGCACTTAAAATCCTTTAACTTTCTCAAAAATCAAAAGTGCGTCTTTAAATGCGGTGCGTCTAATGTATGACTTAATTCTGGTTGTGCCTTCTGACCTAGAACCGATTATAGATGGTACATGGCGCTCATAAATCTGTCAAAATGTTTTAGCACGGCCGTGGTAAGTTAAGAAGCTTACGGCAACCGTAGTGCGCAGCATCGCGGAGTAATACGGTATGTGCTTCAGCATTAGGGTACGTGCATTCATTCATTCATTTTCGAAGCGGATTTCAAACACAACGCTATCAGTCACGCAGTACAACATGGTCATAGAGCAGCTGCGAGAGAATTCAGCATTAACGAATCAATGGTACGGAAGTGGAGGAAGCAAGAAGACGCCCTGCGCCAGGTAAAGACCAAACTGAGCTTCCGACGGAACTTAAGAGTTTT
>JAJAGP010002798.1:0-30750 GCA_025084515.1 Ancistrus triradiatus
AGACAAAATATTATACTTGGTAATTTATTTATTGAGGAAAATGATCCAATATTACATATTAGTGAGTGGCAAAAGTATGTGAACCTTTGCTGTCAGTATCTGGTGTGACCATATTTTTTTTGGTCTTTGTTGGTCGACCACTCCTGGGGAGGGTAACAATGGTCTTGAATTTCCTCCATTTGTACACAGTCTGTCTGACTGTGGATTGGTGGAGTCCAAACTCTTTAGAGATGGTTTTGTATCCTTTTGTAGCCTGACGAGCATCAAAAACTCATTTTCTGAGGTCCTCAGAAATCTCTTTTGTTTGTGCCTGCTAGTCCTAGAGGCTCACATACTTTTGCCACTCACTAATATGTAATATTGGATCATTTTCCTCAATAAATAAATGACCAAGTACAATATTTTTGTCTCATTTGTTTAACTGGGTTCTCTTTATCTACTTTTAGGACTTGTGTGAAAATCTGCTGATGTTTTAGGTCATATTTATGCAGACATATAGAAAATTCTAAAGGGTTCACAAACTTTCAAGCACCACTGTAGGACCTAATGCATGTCATTTGAGTGGAATGGAAACCTGAGTTCTCAGAGGAAACCCACACAGACATGCAAGCCCCACAACGGCAGCGGCCAGGTCCGGACTCGACCCCGGGTTTCTGGAGCTGGGAGGTATCAGTGTTAATTATTGTATTATCATACCTACCACTCATACAAAGCTGCTTAGCCGTGTACTTTCATTCACATTAACTGCAGCAGTTGAACGGCTTGACATTGTTACTAGGACCCTGGACAATCTGGAGAGATTCTGTAAAGAAGAATAATCTCAAATTGAAATGCTCTGTATTTTCCAACCTAATAAGATGCCATAGGAGAAGCGTAAATTATTTTATTGGCAACAAAATATTAATTGCAGATGTGCCAGTAATTGAGGCATGTGATTTTGCTAACAATAAGTACAACCCCAAATCAGAAAAATGTTGGGACATTCTGGAAAATGCAAAAAAATTAAGTATGTCTTACATTTGACTTTTATTGTGTGTCATACTTTGACTTTTATTTTATTGTAAACAGTATGAACCCAAGATATTTCATGTTTTGTTCGGTCAACTTCATTTCGTTTGTTAATATAACTACTACCTCTGAAAACTTTCTGTGAATTTTCATATGTACATTTTAGAACATATCCTGTATGGACACAAGCATTGGGACTCACCTCTAAATCATTGAATTGAGGCTTTTCATTCAGTCCCACTGCCCAGGTGTTTAGAATCCATCACCTATGCAGTCTGGCATTACAAACTTTGATGAAAGAATAGGTCACTCTACAGAGCTCACTCAATTTGAGTGTGGTACTGTAATAGGATGCCACCATTACAACAAGTCAATTCATGAAATTTCTTTCCTTTTAGATATTCCATGATCAACTGTGAGTGCCATTATTGAAAAGGAACCACAGCAACTCAGCCACAAAGTGGCAGACCGCGTAAAGTAATAGAGCAGGGTTGCCAAGTGCTGAGGCACATAGTGAATAAAAGTCACCAATGCACTTCTGACTGCTGAGTTACATATTTCCGCTGGCACTGACATCACCACAAAAACTGTGTGCCGGGAGTTTTATGGCATGTGTTTCCATTCCCCAGACTCAGGTGTAGTGGTGTAAAGCACACCAACCAACTCCATATTAATCCCTGTTGATTTAGAATGGGATGTCATAATAGCTCCTGTAGGTGTCCCAATACTTTTGTCCATACAATGTATTTAAAAAATAAAACATACAAGTTGGCATGTGCAAAACCATCTTATGTTTTTAAGTTGCCATGTTGAAGGTCATTAAGCTCTGTGCTCTGACCTATTATCCTGCCAATGTTTGTCTATGGCAAATGTATATCTCTATGCTTGATTTTGATCTGGCAGCAATGGGTATAGCTTACATGTGTTGTATAACTCTATATAAGCACATTGTCATTCTTGCTTTTCTACCTGAGCAGTTGTGGAGCCAGAGTGTGAGAAAAGCTCAGCAACCACCTACTTCTGGTACCGAGAGACACTAAACATCACCAGCACTATTGCTGAGAGTGGAGGGCTGAACTGGAGGATGGTACTGTCTCTGTTGGGTGCCTGGATCATTGTTTGTATGGCTGTCATTAAAGGCATCCAGTCTTCTGGCAAGGTGAACACGTGCAAATACACCACACAAATGCAACCATATAAGTAATTCCATTCTTTTTGGTTATAAATACCTATTTAATGATTAATCATAGATTCATGACATGAATGGAAATATATGGTCCACCTGATTTTTTGTGGACTGGTAGATCTTTTATCTACTGATTGGGACAGTATGGAAAATGCAGGTTTTCAAAAAATGCAGTGTCTCTTACGTTTACTTCGAATTGCAATTTGGTTGCAGATGGTATGCACCAAAAATATTTTATGCTTTCTCTGGTCAACTTCAGTTCTTTTGTTAATATGCATTCATTCCTGCATTTCAGACCTGCAACACATTCCAAAAAAGTTATGACGGTAAATAAATTTCCCACCGAGGATACCAAGTGATGAAGTGTTTCAGGTGTCCCATTCTTCCTGCAAACACATACAGGGTTGCCTTTGTTGCATTTTTGTTCCAAAGTTCTCCACACATTCTCTGTTGAGGACAGGTCAGGACTGCAGGCAGGCCAGTCCAGTACCCGTACCTTCCTTTTCCGCAGCCATGCCTTTATAATGTGTGCAGCATGTGGTTTGCACAGAAATGTAAATAACCTTAACCAGAGCCCTGACACAACCCCATATACCATGAAAAAAAAACCCTGACTTTTGGATTTATTGCTGATAATCACACCAGTGTGTAGGTCTTTTTTTAACCTTTTTACTAGCCCTAAGTTGCTCCTGTCCCAACTTTTTTGGAATTTGTTGTAGGAATGAAAAGCAGGAATGGGTGTATATTAACAAATGAAATTAAGTTGACTAGACAAAACATGAAAAAAACTGGGGAACACTGGTGTTTTTAATTTGCATTTCCCATACTGCCCCAGCTTTTTCTGATTTTTGTCTTACTTGTCAAGAAAATCCTTTCTCCTGCTTCTAGGTGATGTACTTCAGCTCACTGTTCCCATACCTAGTGCTGTTCTGTTTCCTGGTACGTGGACTTTTCCTTAAAGGTGCTGTGGATGGCATTGCTCACATGTTCACCCCCAAGGTAAGAGGATCTCACTCTCTGTCTGTGCTGTCTGTTCTCTGTCTCTCTCTCTATTCCTCTCTTTACGCACACCACACACAACACCAACCACCCACACACACACCACACACACCAGGTAAAATACAGCTAGCCAGGTGACTCAGTTGTTTTTCTCTATATATTTTTATCTCATTTTTGCAGTACAAGCACAACTCAAAAACACACTCGGGTCAGTACAGTTGAACAGGAATATGTGGGTTAACCACTGCCTCCCTCTGGTGGTGACCTTAGAGAAGAGTCCTGAAATTTCACATGGCAATAAATTCACTACTGATTAATCATGCATGACCGAAAGGGAGCATGGAACTTAAAATAGATATGATAAATTACTTATTAAGTAGGTGCATATAAGTAGATACTGAAACTCATTTTTTCAAGCACTGAATTTCACTTACTCAGTAATGTGAGTTCTATTTCAGTGAATGGACAGAAATTCATGAACATCCCGTCATACCACTTACATACTCACGTATTGGACATTTGTGTCTCACTGCACATTTATTCTTCAGCTGGAGATCATGTTAGAGCCCCAGGTGTGGCGTGAGGCTGCCACACAAGTCTTCTTCGCTTTGGGACTGGGGTTTGGTGGAGTCATTGCTTTCTCCAGCTACAACAAGAGGGACAACAACTGCCATTTTGATGCAGTCCTTGTGTCTGTGATCAACTTCCTTACCTCTATCTTGGCCACGCTGGTGGTGTTTGCTGTGCTTGGATTCAAGGCCAATATCATGAATGAAAAATGTGTAGTTGAGTAGGTACACTCTTTTAAAGTATTTTACCATATAGTTGTGTGAGGCGAATGCTATTTGTTTTACTTTAGAGTAAGATTTACTTTAGGTTACTGAGTTTAATGTTAGGGGTACAGTGGGGCAAAAAAGTATTTAGTCAGCCACTGATTGTGCAAGTTCTCCTACTTGAAGATGACAGAGGTCTGTAATTTTCATCATAGGTACACTTCAACTATGAGAGACAAAATGAGAAAAAGAAAATCCAGGAAATCACATTGTAAGATTTTTAAGAATTTAATTTTAAATTATGGGGAAAAATAAGTATTTGGTCAATAAATTTGGTTCAGCTCAATACTTTGTACTAACTTGTGTTGGCAATGACATAGTCACATGTTTTAGTGCAAGTCTTTCAGCGGTTTGCACACACTGTAGCTGGTATTTTGTCCCTTCCTCCATGCAGTCTCCTCTAGAGCAGTGCATGTTTTGGGACACAACGACTTCAACAATTGTTTTCTATTGGGGTTGAGGTCTGGACACTGGCTAAGCCCACTCCAGGCCTTGAAATGCTTTTTAAAACGGAGCCACTCCTTTGTTGCCCGAGCGGTGTGTTTGGGATCACTGTCGTGCTGGAAGACCAGCCACGTTCCCATCTCAATGCTCTCACTGAAGGAAGGATGTTTTTTTTCCTTAAAAATCTCACTAACATGGCCCCTGTCATTCTTCCCTTAACACGGATCCGTCTCGTCCTGTCCCCTTTCAGAAGAACAGCCCCAAAGCAATGATGTTCCACCCCCAATGTTCAACAGTAGGTATGTGTTCTTGGATGCAACGCCGGTCATTCGTCTCCTCCCTCCTCCCAGTTGAGTTTTTTAAAACCAAAAAGTTCTATTTTGTTTTCATCTGACCACATGATAGTCTCCCTCCCAATCCTCTTCTGTGGATCATCCCATAGCCTCTGGCAACTTCAGACGGGCCTGAGACCATGTACTGGCTTAAGCAGGGAGACACGCCTGGGCAATGCATGATCGAAGCCCCCTTGGTGTAGTGTGTTTACTGATGGTAGCTTTGGTTACTTTGGGTCTCGCGGCAGGTCATCCTCAGGTCCCTCTGTGTATTTTGGGTTTTTGCTCACCGTTCCTCATGATCATTTTGACCCACGGATGGAGATCTTGCGTGGAGCCCCAGACGAGGGAGAATAATGGGTCTTGTATGTTCTTACAATTGCTCCCACGTTTGATTTATTCACACCACCTGCGTGCCTATTTAGATTCACTCGCCCAGCCTGGTGCAGGTCTACATTTTCTTCCTGGTGTCCTCGACAGCTCTCTTGGTCGTGGCCATGGTTGAGTTTTTGGGTCTTAACTGTTTGAGGCTGTTGAACAGGTGTCTTTTATACAGAATAATGATGTCAACGTCTGTCATTATACAGGTAACAAGTGGAGGACAGAAGAGCTTCTTAAGAAGTTCAGGTCTGGTGAGAGCCAGAAATCTTGCTTGTTTTGTGGGTGACCAAATACTTATTTTCCACCAGACTTACCATTAAATTCGTTACAAAATCCTCAATGTGATTTCCCTGGATTTTGTTTTACAGACCTTCTCTCTTTCTTAAGTAGGAGAACTTGCACAATCAGTGGCTGACTAAATCTTTTTTTGCCCCAACTGTAATGTACTACACTGCATACCAGTAATGTTTGGATTATACTCATTCTCAGCACTGCAGTGACACTGACGTGTGGTGGTGTGTTAGTGTGTTAGTGTGTGTTGTTCTGGTATCATTGCATCAGACACAGCAGTGCTGCTGGAGTTTTAAAACACTGTTCACTCACTGTCCACTTTATTGGAGACATTCACCTTATTTCTCCACCTTGTTGATGTTGTTGTACAATTTGTGTTATCATCAGTACTCACAGGACGCTGCCTACAGGATGCTGGTGGCTGGGCATTTTGACTGGTGGACTGTTTTTAGTATAGCAGTGACACTGAGGTGTTTAAAAACTCCAACAGCACTGCGGTATTTGATCCACTTATACATCAGTGTCACTGCATTGCAATGATCCTCCACCCAAATAGTTCCTGATCTGTGGTGGCCCTGTGGGGGTCCTGACCATTAGAGGACAGAGTAAATGTGACTAACAAAGTATGTAGAGAAATAGATGGACTACAGAGTTATAAGAGATTTCACCATTTGGTGAAATAGATTAATCTCAAATGAAATATCCAACTATTAATTAAAGTAAATTTAGTCTAATTATTTTTAACAAAACCATATGTCACAATTATTAGCACCTTTAGAAATTCTTAGAAACAAAATGTAGTTTGAAGTAGTTTTTCCATATTATATCTATAGTTGGACTGGAACTAAGACAAATTTCCCTGGACGAGGGCCAAGTATATTTTCCCCAAGACACATTGAGAAGTGTAAAAGAGCCAAAAAAATCACCAGGAAAGCAGATCAAAGTAGCATCTTTCAGTCAACCAAGTCCAGATGTTAGATGCCAAGAGATTATTTAGATGCTTGCCAGGAAAGTGCCTTTCCTGGCCTTCCCTAACCACAAACCCAATCACCTGGAGTTTGCTAACTGCTACTTGGATTGTGTTCTATCATCAGAATTAATGTGAGCTTTTTTGCCAAAATACTCTTAGGATATGGCATTACAAGACCAATGGCTACACTGAAAAGAACATCATGTATGAAGTATGGTGGAGAGTCACTGAAATGCTGTTTTTCCTCCAAAGGCCCTGGGAACCTCGTTAAGGTACATGGCATCATGACCTCCATAAAATACCAGGAAAATTAAAATTGGTCATCACTGGATCTTCCAGTAGGACAGTGATACGAAACATATTTCCAAATCAACACAAAAATGCTTTACTGAACCAAAAAGCAAGTGTCTTTTACACTGTAGATCTGTGTAAAATATATTTCACCAAGTAGCAAATCCCAAGTAATATTTCCATCATGTCATCATTATTGATATAGAAAGCTCAAAAATAATTCTTAACATTCTAATATGGCATTACTAATCAGTGTCTTCCAAAAGTCAATGTCTTGTAAGCAAGTATCTCAGTTCATAACCCAGGTCCAATATATATATATATATATATATATATATATATATATATATATATATGATTTAATGGCTGTATTCTCTTCCAGGAATGCTGAGAAGATTCTCGGTTTCTTGAACTCCAATGTGCTGAGCCACGATCTGATCCCTCCCCACGTTAATTTCTCCCACCTGACTTCATCCGACTATGCTGAGATGTATGAAGTGATTAAAATTGTGAAAGAGAACAGTTTTGCTCAGCTTGGTCTGGAGCCGTGCTTACTGGAGGATGAGCTCAATAAAGTCAGTCAAATATCCAATAAGCTAATGCTGTTTATTTTTAATAGTAGTTTTGTAAAGTAATTGTTGGGTAAATTGTGATTGATTTATTTTATTCCTCATTAATCAGCATTTTTCCATCATACTTTCAACCACAGGCTGTTCAGGGTACCGGTCTGGCCTTCATTGCTTTCACAGAGGCCATGACACATTTTCCAGCGTCACCCTTCTGGTCAGTCATGTTCTTCTTCATGTTGATCAACCTGGGCCTGGGCAGCATGATTGGCACCATGACTGGCATCACTACGCCAATCCTGGACACTTTTAAAATACGCAAGGAGATCCTCACTGGTGAGAACTGCCACATGCTTTAATGCTTGCTCAGGAAATTATTCGCACTGTACAGAAACAGCTTTTGAGACGTGCATTTTGGAGTCACATCATACACCGCATCAGGTCCTGTATAGGAGACATTTGCATATTATATGGTTGATCTGTTAGTATTTATTTATATACTGTGTGACATGGTCTGACCTTATTATTATTATTATTATTATTATTATTATTATTACTTCGCTAATCTAAAGCCATTGCTTGTCCTCAGTTGCTTGCTGTATCATTGCATTTCTCTGCGGCCTCTTGTTTGTCCAACGCTCGGGGAACTACTTTGTCACCATGTTTGACGACTACTCTGCTGGTCTTCCTCTCACAATTGTTGTCATCTTGGAAAATATATCTGTGGCATGGATTTATGGAACTAAAAGGTAAGCTGTGATTATTTAATTAGCACACAGGTCTGTCTGAGCAGGAATGCATTAGCTGTTTAGTTATTTTAATTCATGTCATGAAATTAAAGTTTTCTTTTTAAGATATGCTTTATTTAAATGGTATACTATAATATCATGAGCATTATGCCTTAATTTGTTTAATGCTTAGCATCTGACATGTTTGCCAGGTTCATGCAGGATCTAGAGGATATGCTGGGTTTCAAACCATACAAATTCTATTTCTACCTCTGGAAGTACGTCTCTCCAGCCTGTCTCATTGTGCTCATTACTGCTAGCATAATTGAGATGGCCATTAGTCCACCTGGATACAACGCATGGGTTCAGGACCTGGTGAGTAGAACAGTTTAAAATACAGTGGGGCAAAAAAGTATTTAGTCAGGAACTGATTGTGCAAGTTCTCCTACTTAGGAAGATGAGAGAGGTCTGTAATTTTCATCATAAGTACACTTCAACTATGAGAGACAAAATGAGAAAAATATCCAGGAAATCACATTGTAGGATTTTTAAAGAATTTAATTGTAAATTCTGGTGGAAAATAAGTATTTGGTCAAAAAATTTGGTTCAACTCAATACTTTGTAACATAACCTTTGTTGGCAATGACAGAGGTCAAACGTTTCCTGTAAGTCTTCACCAGGTTGGCACACACTGTAGCTGGTATTTTGGCCCATTCCTCCATGCAGATCTCCTCTAGAGCAGTGATGTTTTCGGGCAACATGGACTTTTAACTCCCTCCACAAATTTTCTATGGGGTTGAGGTCTGGAGACTGGCTAGGCCACTCCAGGACCTTGAAATGCTTTTTACGGAGCCACTCCTTCGTTGCCCGGGCGGTGTGTTTGGGATCATTGTCATGCTGGAAGAGCCAGCCACGTTCCATCTTCAATGCTCTCACTGATGGAAGGAGGTATTGGCTTAAAATCTCATGATACACGGCCCCGTTCATTGTTTCCTTAACACGAATCAGTCGTCCTGTCCCCTTTCCAGAAAAACAGCCCCAAAGCATGTTGTTTTCACCCCCATGCTTCACAGTAGGCATGGTGTTCTTGGGATGCAACTCCGCATTCTTCTTCCTCCAAACACGGCGAGTTGAGTTTTTACCAAAAAGTTCTATTTTGGTTTCATCTGACCACATGATATTCTCTTCTGGATCATCCATATGCTCTCTGGCAAACTTCAGACGAGCCTGGACATGTACTGGCTTTAGCAGGGGGACACGCCTGGCACTGCAGGATCTGAGTCCCTCTCGGTGTAGTGTGTTACTGATGGTAGCCTTTGTTACTTTGGTCCCAGCTCTCTGCAGGTAATTTATCAGGTCCCTCAGTGTAGGTCTGGGATTTTTGCTCACCGTTCTCATGATTATTTTGACCACACGGAATGAGATCTTGCGTGGAGCCCCAGATCGAGACAGATTATCTTTTATGTCTTCAATTTTTTTTACAATTGCTCCCACAGTTGATTTATTCACACCAACCTGCTTGCCTATTGTAGATTCACTCTTCTCAGCCTGGTGCAGGTCTACAATTTTCTTCCTGGTGTCCTTCGACAGCTCTTTGGTCTTGGCAATGGTTGAGTTTGGAGTCTGACTGTTTGAGGCTGTGGACAGGTGTCTTTTATACAGATAACGAGGTCAAACGGGTGCCATTAATACAGGTAACGAGTGGAGCACAGAATAAGTACTTAAAGAAGAAGTTACAGGTCTGTGAGAGCCAGAAATCCCATCTTAGTTAATAAAGAAAGCAGCAGGAGTGTTGTTTGGAAATACTGCGGTTTTAAAGCGGATAAGGACTGAAAGCCAAAGGACACAAACAACCACGTCCATCATATTGGTCCAGGCAATTTTAATAGCCCGTTTTTGTATTTAAGGGTTTTATCTACGTGGAGTGCAAAACAAATAAAAATCAAATAGTGAGACACTGGCAGTCAGTCTGATTTCTGTGTTTTTTATAACAGTAAGGGATACAGATCTACTAAAAAGCAATATGCAGTATAGTACAGCAGTAAAGCTTATTATTAAAATATAAATACAATATGATGTAGGTCAAAATAATATGAATGATGAAATGATAGATGAAAATTGTTATGTCTGGAAGAAACACTGCATTCTAGCATAAGAACGTTATTCCATCTGTGAAACAGTGGTAGTGTCATGCTTTGGGCCTGTTTTGCTGCATCTGGGTCAAGATGGTTTGCAGTCACTGATGACAATGGACTAAAGCTCAGGAGAAAGTGGATTATGCAGCAAGACAATGGCCCTAAGTACACAAGTCATTCTACCAAAGAATGGCTAAAGAAGACTAAATTTAATGTATTTGAACGGCAAGTCAACGTATTGACCTTCATCCCTTTGAAATGTTATGTAAAATGTTCATGTGAGGAAACTATCCAACATCCAAAAGTTGTAGCTGTTTTGTTTGGAGGAATGGGCTAAAACCCTTCCAAGCCGATGTGCAGAATGGTTCAACAGTTACCGGAATGGTTTAGTGGCAGTTGCTTTTTAACATGGGGGTCACTTCAGATACTGCTAGATTCACATACTTTTTGTCACTCACATGTAAGTAATATTGGATCTTTTTCCTCAATAAACAAATGACCAAGTATAATATTTTTGTCCCATTGGTTTAATTGGGTTCTTTCTATAACATATGTAAAATACTTTATTTTTAGAAAATTACAACATTACCTTTTCTCATCACAGTGTAAGAAGTGTCAGACTTATCCCAGCCCTCTCATATGTTTAAATAACCCTGTTTTGATTTTGTTTTTTTTTTTTTTTTGCTTGATATGGATCAAATAATCTGAATCAAATATCTCATTATCCTCTTTTTTTTTTTCGTTCAGGCCGAGGAGCGATTTCAGAGCTACCCTCCATGGGCACTGGCCATGTGCTTTGCACTCATCATTGCGGCAATGCTTCCTTTGCCTCTGGTCTTCATCGCACGCCATTTCAACTGGCTTCCAGATGGTTTCCAACAAACTGTCTGTCTCCTATAGAAAAGAGCCTGACAAAGGACCACGTCCAACCTGGAGGACGAGACTCGTTTCATCCGGGTAAGAATCCCAACGACACTCCCTCACCCATGCCCAGTCACCGGGCTTACCTAGGTCCAGGGCAGCACGTCACCTGTAGAGCTCATCACCAACTCCACCTCCATCAGCGGCTATGGCAGCAGCTACCAGACCAATCCTGCGCCACCCCAAATCAGAGTCCAGAGCTCATCCCTAATACAAGCACATCCACCAGCGATTGAGGGGAGAAAGGGATGTGATGAAAGGGAGCTGCTGCAACATTTGTCATAGATTAACCCAAGTCAAACATTTAGAAAGAAGGATAACATAGGGGAATAGAATGATGAAAGAACAGAACAGGGAAAAAGAAAACAGCCATATAACAGGCTCTATATTCACCATATTGCTTAACAGAGGGCAGATTGCAGTGAGTACCCTCTCTTGCCTCTAAAGCCATTTGGACCAAATGAAGTTGTACACAAAGCACTCAGTCATCCACTATAATGAGAACTGTACTAATGTAATACAAAGGGTTAAAGCACAATGTTTAAAGGCTATTCAGTATGTTCTCTCTGTTGTAACCTTCGTATAGTTCAAATTTGTAATGCAACACAGTTTACAGAACTTGCCGATACCAGACGGATATGGACAGTTTCAACCTGTAGACACAGGGTGCAAGGGGGAACCAATCCTGGACAGGGCAACAGTCCATTGCAGCAAACTTGTGCACTCACACAAATACACACTCACACTTGGACACTTTAGAGACACCAATTAAAGCATGTCTTTGGACTGTGGGAGGAAACCATGGTATCCAGAGAAAACTCATGCAGACACAGGGAGAACATGCAACTCCACACAGACGGTGTGCAGCCCAGTCATAGGGATGGAGCGGTCAGTCGACAAGAAAAAAAGAAAGTGAGTGATCAAATACATTCACAGCATATATAAAATACATAATTGGATCGCAGTGGAATATTTTCTATGGGTATTCCACAAAGCATGCTAACTCAGTAAGTCAGAATTTCCGAGACAAGTCTGGTTCCACGAATGAGGCTAAACTTCAGCCTTGTTAAGTTACTATAGCAACATTTGTGTTTGGACAAATCTGCTCCATGCCCGGCTAAACCTGAGGCTTAGCTAAGCTTCATCAATTCTATTGGCCAAACCACGTAACATCATATAATCTCCAGCTTGAAACATTACCCAGGAACAATGTTCTGCTGCAGTACCATCCAATAAATAGCTGTAGATGTATCCCATTATGTTTGAATAATATTACTTTAGTACTAGGAAAATTAGCAGTTTACATTTACTAAAATGTAACACTTAATTATATTTCCAAAAACCAACATTCGCTGTCTGTCAGTTACGATGCTGCACATTTTAATTTCTTGTTTTTATTGAAACAACTTTAGATCAGTGTAAAATGAAACTAGATTATGCAGACGTATTATTGTGGGGCAGAACTGCCAGTTAGACACTGCATAACACTAAAAATACAACGTTTATTGGTACCTGGGTAATCATTTAATATCTGAGTATAAAATAAAGTTGTTATGGTGGCATATTTCCTGCCACGTAGAATTAAAAATAAAATCTTTCAGCACGTCGTTATTAGAGAAAGTTATGTTCATAATTATGTAAGGCTTGTGCGATATGACCAAAATTTCATATCCCGATAACAATATATATCACAATATAGCACATTTACACGTTTATTCAGTGAATATTTCTTTAATAAAAGTGACCACATGAAATAGATTTTCTTATTACATGTTGAATTATATACACTCAACAAATAAAAGCTACTTTCTCATATTTAATTATATTTCTCATTTTATTTTGAAACTTTGTGAAAATTGTTAAGCATATAATAAAATATAGAATAGTAACATGTATATGTTTAGTTGAAATGCACCGATTCCAATTTTTTTCCCAGTTTTTTTTTATGTGACCAGCCGTTTAAAATTTTCATTCTGTCTAAAAATGATAAATGTCAGCATACAGAAACAGTTTTGTTCAAATTTCATTATAATGGAACCTTTCGTTTCATTGCTAAAAAACGATAGCAGGGACTTCCCATATTTAGCGGGGTGATGCTGTTTTGTCTTACTAAATTCATTGAACTTTTACGTAGTTCCTCCATGATTTATTTTCGCCCTGCCTGTGCAAACGGCATCATATGGCCGCGTCCAAAATAGAGAGAGACACTAGTTAGGTGACTTAAAACTAGTTAGGCACTCAAAACACAACTGAAACACCCCCACGTCATGCGTTCACGTCATGAATCGTTATATGAGACTGATCTGGCTACCGTTTCAACGGCCAATCGATCGGTGCATCACATGGTTTTTGCGATGGTGGCAAAAGAGGTTAGTAGTAGTGATGGGAATTCCGGCTCTTTTCAGAGAGCCGGCTCTTTTGGCTCGGCTCACTAAAAAGAGCCGACTCTTTCGGCTCCCAAGTGGCTCTTTAGATATTTTGTAGCTTAATTTATTACCAAAGAATGTGTAAAATGAATTACTAATGTAAAAACACATAATATCCCATGTTTGTTATTATTAATATGCTTTTTATTTATATACTCACAATGGAACACAGTAAAATCAATTATAAAATACAAAACCGAAGACCGATCTTAATTACAGGTCCAATCTGGTCTCAGGTCTCTGATTATGTGTATTATTTGTAAATTTGCAACTATATACAGGGAAACAAGAAGCGCAATAAGCACCATGTGTCGGAATGTAAAATAAATTTAAAAAATTTATAAATCGGCTCACAATCAGGAACCGGCTCCCGTCGTTCATTTCAAAGAGCCGGCTCTTAGAACCGGATCGGTCACGACCGACACATCACTAGTTAGTAGTTGATAACTTGTAGACTACGCGTTTCTGATCCATGTCAGATTTGTCCTATACCAAAAGCATGTCCATGCGACAGCAGTAGCTCTTCTTTAGGGTAAGACCTCTTCGTTTTGTGCTTGCTGCTCTCGCCTGTTTGAAATTACCCTGTTGCGTTCACTCTCCCTTAGTTTGTTTGTCACCTTAACGATGCATCATCGAAACAACAAAAAGACCATCGTGCCGTATTTAGCGAAACGAAGCGACGATACAGTGTAATATTATATTAATTGATACTAATACTGTATAAATTTCTATCGTCAGGCGATATGTATCATCATACCGCACAGCCCTATTATTATGTCCTATTTATGAGAAGTATATCGTTATACCGAGAAAATGGGATTGCCCGAAGGATTATTTATTTATTTAGTCTTCTTCAATCTTCAATCTTCAATCTTCAAGCAATCTTCTTCTTCTCTTCTTTCGGCTTCTCCCTTTATCAGGGGTTCACCACAGCGAGTTAAACGTTTCCACCTCACCCTGTCCTCCACGTCCTCTACTCTCACCCCAACTCCCTGCATATCTTCATTTACCACAACCAAATAACCTCTTTGGTCTTCCTCTTCGTCTCTTGCCTGGCAGCTCCATCTCCAACATCCACCTACCAATATATCCACTATCCCTCCTCTGCACATGTCCAAACCATCTCAGTCTTCCCTCTCGAATTTTGTCTCCCAATTTTCCAACCTGTGCTGTCCCTCTGATGATCTCATTCCTAATACTGTCCATCCTAGACACTCCTAAAGAGAACCTCAACATCTTAAGTTCTGCCACCTCCAGCTCTGCCTCCTGTCTCTTTGTCAGTGCCACTGTCTCTAACCCATACAACAAGGCTGGTCTCACTACTCTCTTATAAATCTTTCCTTTCACTTTTGCTGCGACCCTTTTGTCACACAGCACTCCTGACACTCTTCTCCACCCACTCCATCCTGCCTGTACTCTCTTCTTCACCTCCTTTCCACACTCCCCATTACGTCATCATAAAGTTATCACTTTCACCTAAGTTTATTTTTGGCTCCATATGTCCTCTTTTAACCTAGTCTAAAACTTGATACAAGCTTTTATATTAAAAAATAAAGCACACTGCAATTCAGACTTCCTGTGAATGCTGTAATGCACTTGTGCATTTAATCTGTCTGCAGTTTTCTGCCAGACACACACATGAGCTTCAGTTACAAAATCCTGGCTTGAATTAGTGGGAAGAAAATATACCTGGATTTTGTTGGTGGAGCAGAATGAGCCTGAAGTGAATTGTTTGGCTAATTTAAGTGAGACTTACTGAAATAAGCATGGATTTTTAAGCTTGCCAGCCTGAAAATTCTAAGTCATACTGTGTTGGATTTTAATGCACTTTCCAATCTGATCCACTGATGTATTTTTATCCTGCAAATGTGTTATCCTCCACATGAACACACAGGACACAACCTATGTTATTTTTATATTTCACACCAGCTGGCTCTTTACCACTCAGTCACTGGAACTTAAGGCAAGCAAGTAAAATACTTTTTTTAAAAACCAGGTAGTGGCTTTGAATTAGTATAATGCGAATGAGCAGTTTCTAGTTATTATAGCATAATTTAGACAAGCACATGGTAACACAACAGAGAGAACTATACTAAAAAAGGTAATCCCGATTTAACGCAAAGTATTCACTCTATCCCTTTTCTTTAAGTGTTCGAAGGCTACATACTGTAGGCCAGCACAATCTACCATAATCTCACACAGGGCAGACCAAATGTCCCTATTTGTGGTTAGTATATGTACCAAATAGTCACATTTCATACAACTTATGCAGTATCAAACACACAGTATCAGTTACAGCATGCTTATATGCTTTGTGGTTATAGAATTGTTATGCAATCATTTTCCTTTCATATATACTGTAAGTACATGCGGTCTTAGAAATCAGATGACTGCCGGAAGTGAAATGAACAGCACAGAAAAAGAAGCACATTTGTTGTTATAGGTTGCAATAACAGTAGACTTTTAAGATCATGTCACCAAGCACAAAATATTACATACAAGTACATACATAATATACTGTATTTGTAAAGTATAGGAAGTAAAAGTAAGAAATCCTTGTGAGCACATACTACTTCAACATGAGTAATAATTCTGTTTAATAATATTAGATAGGTGCTTTTAGTGAAGCTCTGGTCAGTCTGGTTAGCCTAGGTCTTCACATTGTCAGTTTTGACAGATTTGTGAGAACAGTTGGTCGCCTTATGTTCATCATTAATGTTACATTCTTGGATGTAATTATAGAGCTGTGAAGACCTGTACAGCTTCATTTTCTGCAAAACACTGAGCCAAGAATTAATTGAGGGTTTTTTTATGTTTATGTATGCCGGTGTCACGTTAATGTGGAATAGCAATCATTTACATATAGTTGCCACTCAACAGTTTCTGCCCAAGTAGGCTGCCCAGGCCTACTTCTGAACAGCAAGTTACAAATGGACCAAGTATTGAATTTGCTTTAACAACCAAAAACTAATTTGAGAAAGATATTTTTAACAATGCTTTATGCCTTTGTGCACAGAATGAATATGTGTGTCAGGTAAAGAGTGAATATCATACCTAAAGTTATCAGCATATTTGAAAAGGTCACATATGAGGCTTGTCTTTGCCCTGGTCTTTGCACTCTCGCCGAAAACAAGCACATTCACACTTTAGGCAAAGAGCTCTTGGCAGCTCATGGTTTCTCTGCGTCTGCTGCTCCTGCACTGTCACGATGGCTGGTAGGATAAAAATAGACATGAGCAGTGTGCCTCACACAAGCGCTACCCCAGGGAGCCCATGTCTGATACAGCATGCTCAGAAATTTGCATCAGCGTGAAAAGCCCACAATTCCCAGCATGAACATGTTGTTCCTACACAAGCTTAGTGGAGCCCTTGGAAATGAATGTGGTCTCATCAACAGCATGCAAACAGTCAGAGAGCCTGAATTCCTGTGTGAGAGAAAGATTTGGTGCCATAGGTTTCCTGTCCAGAAGTGGTAATAATTAGCTCCAAGATATCTGCTACAATCCATTTTACTACTGACATGAGAAATCTAGATATCTACTATGCTTTGTTTGCTAGGCATATTATCAGAGCTACATATTGACTGTGTCTCCATGGACTGTAGTGGTTTAGCAGTCAAGGTAGGCCAGAAAGTCCAGGGTTCAAGATCAAGCACTGACAAGCTTCCACTGCTGGCCCTTGATCAACACCCTTAACACTGAATGGCTTGGATTATACATTTAAATATTGCATCGGTTGTAAGTCACTCTGGATAAGACCGCCTGCTCAATGAATAAATGGAAATTGGAAATTATTAAACGTCATATGGTCCCACTGGTTTACATAGAATCTCATGTGAACTTATCTAAGATTTAAACTTTACTGACCAAAAGAAAACCATATTTTGGATTATAATTATATTTTACAAGTTTTTCTGCTACTGTCGTCGTACAGCGAGAAGGTCCTGAGTTCGATCCCAGATGGAGCGGTCTGGGTCCTTTCTGCGTGGAGTCTGCATGTGCTCCCCGTGTCTATGTGGCTTTACTCCGGTTTCCTCCCACAGTCCAAAGACATGCTTATAGTTAATTGATTACGCTAAAGCGACCCAAGGATGTATGAATGTGTGACTATGTGCCCTATGATGGATTGGCGCCATGTCTAGGGTTGTTCCTACATTGAACCCTGTGCGCTCAGCTTCCCAAGTTCCACACTTAAAAAGTGTGTCCCCTGTTTGGAGAATAAAAATATACAGAATGAGGCAGTTACATTTACATTTAGTTATTTAGCAGATGTACTTATCCAGAGCAACTTGCAATTTATCTTACAAACCAAGCAATTGTGGGTTAAGGGTTTTGCTCAAGGACCCAACAGTAGCAGCTTGGCAGAGGTGGCACACCTGTACCTTCCAGGATCGGATTCACCAAAGTGTCTTAAGAAGGGAAATCTTCTTAAATGTCTGTTTTTCTTTACTTTATAAAGGATTTATTTTTTCCGGCCATTACCTATAGTTCTTGCTTGCTAAAATTTTTTGAACACTTGGTTTGATGTCTTTCTAAATTTTGCTCTCGTCTGAGAGGATTTTGTCTCACGCTGTATGTTGTAAGCTGTAAAGTACAACATGGACTATGTAAGAAAACTATTAAGATTTTCTTAAGATAGTATATCAGAAATTCTTAAGTTTTTTCAAGAATTGCGTTTAAGAACATTCTTATGAACTCCTCAGTTTTTTTCTTAAGAAAGCTTTTGTGAATCCAGCCCCTGGTTGTTAGTCCAGTAAATGAACTGCTAGGTCACCACTGTGCCACTTAGCACACCACTCCATCCTCGAGGTTGGATAAGCTGCACTATTGAGAATGATAAATCTCAATAAATGATAAATAAATAAATGATAAATAAATGTAAATCTCCATTCTCCCATATTTGTAGCTGTTCTGTGATGGTGAATATGAAATGGCAGGAAATTGGCGCAGGGAAACAAGTGGGTGAACACATAGACCTGGATTTCTACTATTTAATTACAGTCTATATATTTGCAATGGCATTCGGACTGTGGTAGCCTAGCAGGTAAGGCACTGGACTACGGACCAGAAAATCCAGAGTTCAAATCCCACCTCTGCCAACATTTACAGCATTTAGCAGACGCCCTTATCCAGAGCGACTTACAATTGATACAGTCTTACAATCCAAGCAATTGTGGGTTAAGGGTCTTGCTCAAGGACCCAACAGTGGCAGCTTGGCAGTGGCTACCCTGGACCTTTGGGTCCATCGTCCAGTACCTTACCCGCTAGGCTACCACAGTCCCAACTCTGCCAAGCTGCCACTGTTGGGTCCTTGAGCAAGGCCCTTAACCCACAATTGCTTGGATTGTAAGATTGTATAAATTGTAAGTCGCTCTGGATAAGGGCGTCTGCTAAATGCTGTAAATGTAAATGTAAATTTCTACTTGCAAGGGACTAAGATTTAAGTTAGATCAAGATCTGACTGAACAACATTATGGATGTGTTGCTCAGGTGTTATAAACAGCCACAGCTGCATTTTCAGTATGTATGACTGATAGCAGGTCAAGTAAATACTGTGTGGTAGAATTAAAACTACAGCTTTCCGTGGCACTAAATGTTTCTTTAAACCCACACCTGAATTTATAATTGGAGGTTCCAATATCATCACACAGCCTCACTTCACGACAAATCGTGAAAATAAATGAACTGCATAAGCTGTCTAAAGAGTCGAATCTTAAGGGAATGGAAGGAGGAACATTGGTTAGGCCCAATAAGATCATGTTGATGTTGCATGTGCAATAGCACATTGTAACCACAATGTGTCATTGTCTGCTGCCGAATGTCGGTTTGAAGGCGTGTCTCTGTGCCTCCTTTTCCTCGTCTACAGCATCTTTGAAATACCGTCTCCATTGCTCCTGCTAAACCCAGCTGCAAGACAGTGCCTATGATCATTTCTGTCACACTGTCCTGTTCTGTAGATTGTATGTGCACAACTAGTTGGCTTTGAGTCCATTGCACTTTATTCCTGCTGTAGTCAGGGCCCCAGACTTGCATTTCTTAAAAACAACCCAATAAAAAAAAATCTTGCAAAAAGAGTTGCAGATTAAGGGGCCCTATTAAAATTTACATTCTTTTTCATGCTATACCATATCAGGTAGGACATCACACATATTGTGCCATAAGAAATAGGAGAGCTTCAAATCAGGAGAGACAGAGTGCACACACACACACCAACACACACACACACACACACACACACATAGGTGAACAAACTGACTTGCACATGATTCTAAGCACATATTAATGCTGCACCAACAACCCTAGAATATTAAAGCCAACTGAGTTAGATATGTTCAGTAGGAACACTGGATGGTCATTTTTAACATTTTTAGATATTTTGGCAGTCTGTCTTCTATGAATTCCTGTAATAGTTTCTGTTTTTACAACTGTGGTAGCCTATGAATCAGAAGGTCCAGGGTTCAAATCCCACCTCTGTCAAGCTGCCACTGTTAGTTTCTTGAGCAAGGTCCTTAGCCCACAATTGCTTGAAGTGTTTTAATTGTAGGTCCTTCTGGATAAGGGCATCTTTCAAATGTTAAATTACACACGGAAATAATTAGCAAGTATTCATACAAATTACATTAGCAAATATAAGGCATATCGTTTATATTGTATGTTATTTAAACCCATTGATCAGGCAGAAAAATTATTTAAAAAATGTTTTGTACAATTTAATGTATATTAATGAAGAAAGTACATATATTTGTGAATGCAACTTATACTGTCTTACATTTTCCACATGATAATACTAAACATTTTCTAATAACGCTTCATAAAACCTACAGCAGTGGTGTTTAAATTTGATAGCAGAACACGTTAACCTGCAATATTAAAGCACATAACACAGAAGATCCTCTTGGTTGAAAATCAATATAAATCAGTGGCCTAAGCATTCATATTCTGCTGCTGTTTATATAGTGTTTATCCAATGTACATACATGTGATGTGGAGTCGTATACTGGTATGTTTCATTCAATATATTGTCTAGTAGTAGCAATCTTCTGTTGAATCTAACGGAAGTTATTTTGATTCGGCTTGTGAGAACGTTCCATCAAGCAGATGTGTGTCCAGATAAATATAAAACGTAAAATGTGTACAGTAAAACCCGAAACATTAATAATGAAAAGAATTAGTGCTTATTTTCTGGCTGAGAAACAACATATTTGGCCTTCTGTGCTTTGTTGAAGCCTACTGATCCTCAGTCTGAATTAGATGAATCTGGAATAGACTTCTTAATATTAAAGTGCTTTTAAATCATGAGCCTTTTAATTAACTGACTGGAAGTGTCACTTGACAGCCCGTGTCTATACTAAGGAATGATCTATCTATAATAACAAGAGCACATAATTAGGCATTTAGCTAGCAGGCAGCGTATGCAGATAAGAAAACATTCTTCATGGTGCATTACATGTAAATACATATGTTCACTTTAATTTCCAAGTACTTATTTTAAATGAAGTAATCATACTTTAACATGGGGAACATACTACTCTGTTCACCTCTTCCATTTACATATTAGAGGCTCTAATGAGAGTCTCACATTAGAGCAGTGTTTCTCACTCCTGGTCCTGGAGCCCCACTGCATTAGAGTGATGGGTAATACATTACATGGATACAAAAAGGCACAACTGATTTTTTCCAAACCAGTGAAAGCAGTTGCAACTCTGGGGTCTCTGGCCACTTGCATTCACAAGTAGAATAGACAGGTCGCATTGTAGCTTGCTTATTTTCATAAAAGGTGTTCCTTTTTCCTGGTGGCAGAGAGGCCATGGTATTTGTGAACAAGTTACTATAATGTACATAAGTGTAAATTGTGATTCCCATTATAAAAACTGTAAATATGAGTGTACATTTTGTTAAATGACTGTGAGGAATATATACTGTGTGACTATACAAACGGGTGTATTCTTGTATCATTGAGTATCTATGATGTACATTCTAAAAGTTAGAAAATCTATTTTGTACACGTCTGTACATGTGCGTGTATCGTGTGTGATGATTGTGTCTGATAGGTCCAAAATTGTGTGTTGAAAATGCAGGATGTAAACTGGTTTCGTTTCATTTTATCGGGTGTTCCATGTGAAAGAGCCTCATGTCCATGAGCTGTCTGTGCTGTATGTTCTCTGGACTTGGTCACATTTCTGAATGTTAGTTCACATCGAATGATTTAGGTGGGTATTGTAAACCTTGGTTTAATAATCGATGTAGATGTCTATTTTATTTACTGCCCGCTAGATTTCTGTACTTCATTCAGTGTGGTTGATCTGCAGAATTATTGTTTCCTTTTGTCACTTTGTGAAAATGTCAGAAGCTCTAAACATATACTGTATGTTGGTTATCATTATTGCAAAATAATTGTAGACTTGCAGCTAAATCAGCACAGCATTTATGCGTTGAAATATTTAAAGAAAACAACACAACAAGGAGAACAATAAAATAGCAATGCACTCTGGAAGTGTGGTTTTTAACATTAGGGATATTTATTGTGAATGTACATGATTTGGATTCCATTAACATAGTGAAATATTGTTTTTTACTTACTTAGTGTGAATCACAGCCATCCCTATTCATGAATTCTTTCTGAGTTTATCTTAAGACAATGTAAGGTCTCTGTGTTTGTGCTGTACTAGTCTTAGGTGCAAAAAGCAATATTTTGACACACACTACAACAGATATAGATGATAGATGGGCTGTCTACAGTCTGTGTGACAGGACTGTGGGAGGTAATATCACAGTCATGGAGCTTGTTAGGAGTAGCTCTACCCATGGGAGTTTGAGCCTTCTTGGTGGTGTAGCTATTTTAACATAATAAAGAATGCCATAATGCATATAGATAGGCTGTTAGACTTGAAATGGCCCCACACTACACCCAGTTTATTAGGGTGCAAGCACATTCATTTACTAGCCACACATACACTTAGCTGTACCAAGGACTCCTCTGATGTCAGTGTCATTGATATTGTACAGTATTTCTGATACACTTGGAAACAGATTAGCTATATGAATATTGTATATTGACCATCACCAAAACTATCAATAAAGAGTTGATTCTCAGGACTGTATTTCTGTCTTTCTTTAAACTGATAAATATTTTTATGTAGAGCCGTACAAATGTCTTTAATGTACCATATAGTTTTTGAATGTACCAGATTTTCTTTTCTCATTTTGTCTCTCATAGTTGAAGTGTACCTATGATGAAAACTACAGACCCCCCTCATCTTTCTAAGTAGGAGAACTTGCACAATCAGTGGCTGACTAAATACTTTTTTCCCCCATTGTATGTGCGTAGGAACAAATGCAGCTCAGTTCTGTAAGATCATGTAGATCTTCTTCAACATGACAGCACAGTTTTTCGAGGTGCAGCGATATCACCTCATTTTTATTCACTTAAAGAAAAATGCTAGTTTAGATCTATGATATAATGATCTAGCTTGTCAATCAAATGACAATGACACAATATCTCTAGAAGACAGCAGGAGCCATTTTTAAATGTAAGACATTTCAGAGGCTCTTTATTCAAAACTCACCAAAATGAATTGGGAGTGAAGGCAAAGTTTCTATTCAATGGACCCATCACACTTGCAGCAGGTGTCCGTACACACTGGGGTTCTGATTCTGTGACCCCTATATGTACTACAGTATATATTCCCAACAAACATGCAAATTGTTAGAGTATTATCAGACCTACTTTATCCTACAGTGTTGTAGGGTGCCACTAATGGTCATAAAGTACATTGGATACCTTTAAATAAGTATAGTTGAGCCATTAGACATCTGCATCTTGGAAGAATGAACACTGCCATAGAGCTTCTGATGGCCCCTTGAGCAAGGCCGTTATCCATTAATGATATTAATTGCATGGTTTGTATCTTTGCTAATGTACTTAGAATAAATATGTGACAAATGAACACTTAGAAATGAGAATCCTAGGTGACACCGAATTGTTTGGATAAACAGGGCCATTTTTGGCTAAATCACAAATTTCTGACTTAAGGGGTCAGAAATGAATGTGTTTTGTAAAATATGTTTCTCCTCTAAGTGACAGTTTAACCCATATTATGCAAAAACATTTGATAGATCTCTGATAGATCACATCCAATAAGATGTTTCACAGTTGCAAATAGGCAAACTTAAACAAACACTAGAAAGCAGTTTGAGCCATAAATCTTATTTCATTCCAAAGACACTATTTTAAGGGATGTCCTTCTCAGAATCCAGGCATCCATGCTTTCATTTTGACAGTCACTCTTCATTGTGCAAACAGAAGTAGTGTACATGCAAACATATTTATTTGCAGAGTTAAGCACCCTGTGACATCCTGCAGACTAGAGTGTGAGTCACTGTGTTGAGTGGTGGCTCTTTTCAGTCCGTACTGCCTACACACATGAACAGTGAATAGCACAGAGCAATGAAAGCAAAGGTATAACAAAGGCAGGGAGATGAGAATATTTAGAACACATGGCACTGAATGCACTCGCATTGTTAAAAACCTTTTGATGGAAATCATGGCATTAGATACAAGTATGATTTCAGTATATTGATGGCTCATTAGAAATCACAATTTACTGCCTTAGGCTGCTATAGAAACGAATTTTCAAAATAAACTATTATTAACTGGTTACTTTAATGGCCAACTGTGTATCATTACAACAGGAATATAAGTTACATTAGGGTGTATATGAATTTAAAGAGTATTTGAAATTGACAGTTTAGCCAATTAATCCTGAGTCCAGTGAAGAATGTAGAATGTCTGTGTGTGTACATAACTGTGGTTCACTTATTCATTTTAAACAGTTGAGATTGGAGAATATTTGATAAGACATATGTTGTGTGCTTCAAAATAAATGAATAAACTCCAGATGCATAGACTGGTAGAAGAAGGTTACAGTGTTCTATGAATTTTGTACATAGTAATTTGTCTATGTATATTATGAGACACTCTGGCCTTAGATTATCAAACCAAACATAAGTAGGGGCAAAAGTCTATGACCACTAGTGAAAAGGCCATGTTTGGATCTTTGTGGAGCAGCAGCAAGAGCAAGATAATGTTCCAAACATACCTCAAAGCTTTGCAACAACTACTCGCAGACCAAAAAAGATCAATGAGTGCTGTTAATCATGGACTTTTATCCACATTCTACAAACTGTTATGCTGATTAATTATAATTTAAACATTGTTTTTAAATGAAATAGAAGCATTTTTCTATATGGGTTTTATTGCATTAAGTAGTGTTTATATAACTACCTGCAAGTAAGTTAAGCAATGTCATAAAGTGTGGTCAACAGACAACTATCCATCTATCCACCTAACAAAAGCTGTGGCAGTAACTAGATGGGTCTATCGTTGAGATGCTAGTAAATTTAATTAGAAATAATATTATTTCTTGGCTTTTCAAGCCTTTCCCCCCTCATCAGCTCTCTCCAGTAATTAATTCAACTCTTACAACTTGGTTCATGTTTTCATGATTAGCTTATTTTGGTTTTCTATAGAGTGCTGTGGAAAAACTCTGCAGACATTGTTTGAATTACTGCTTTTTTCATATTCTTTGGTCTGTTTTTATTATGGAATGCAGTAGAATATACATAGTGTGGCACAATGAGTGATTTCAGCCTACTATCCATTACCAGATTTTAGGAGCATATGTTTCATATGATCTTGCAAAATTGTTCAATCAAAGTGTCCCAAATTTTGTGACGTTCTTTGAATGGTGTCAATTTAATTCAATAACACTCTTCTGACACTCTTCTGACTTGGTTTCCATACATGCACACATCTCACAGTCTAACCGACGTCTGACGGTCCTTAGTCCAGGTTCACAACCTACTGGACAGTGAACAATAAAACTTTGATATTTTTTATCTTTGAACAACATTTCGCAACTCTATCCTTGATTGATGTCTATAAAGTGCGATATTTGAAACTGTCTACATAGATTTAAAAAATAATTGATTCTGGTTTTCAGAATTGTATGTTAAAAAAAAAGAAAAAGTTTATGCATTAGCCTAATTGCTTTTGCTTCTAGAAAGCTTGTGGAAACTGATCAACAAGAATGGTCTATGGGGACACGGACCATTCACTAGCAAGGATCCAATTTACACACGGCCTTTTCATGCGTTTCGTGTCTGCATTGTATCCGGATAGGTTTTTAACCACATGCATTAAGTCAGGCAGTAAGCCAAGTGAAAAAAAACAAGAGCCAGTCCAGCCATCTGACTGGAGAGAATTAATGCCTCCAGATCAATCAGGATCAGTCTCTTAGGGATAGGATGAGTAAAATGTGTCTGTGTATCTGCTTAATGAATGTTGTAAATGCCTTATTGGCATTTATGTGTATAAAATATGTTTATCACAGTGTACAAGTGACTTTTTTTCCAATCAGATATGAAAGTATAGCTATATGCTAAAAATGGAACCAACACATGATGTGATATGCTGTCTGTCATTATAGGCTGCAGCTGAAATGTTCCCCTAATCAATATTACCTAAATTCTACACACTATATAGAACACTATTATAGTTAACAAATTTGGCAAGGGTGGTAAACGATTTTGGACACATCCTTATATGGCTCAGATATACAGGATAACATGCCCATGCTATTTCTAATAAAGGTACCTAATATAATTGCTATTAAATGCAAACTATGGTCCATTAACAAAATTCTTTTTAACTGTTGTTGAATACTAAACCTGGTCACTCCCTATGACATGAATAAGCTACATTTAACTATGCTATGATTAAATATAATGTTGTAGTGAGATGGGAGGGGGTACAGGGGTTTACATTAGAAAACCATGTTCATCTCTGTTTTTCCTCTTTCTACTGCACTAAGTTAACGTTAAAAGACATGCACATGCTTTTTGTTTTAAGAAACTAGCAAAAAAACTAAGTTGATATGGCTATTTATTCATTGATCACATCAGCAGCAACAGCTATTTGTGACAGGAGTAAGGTTACTACTCAAAAACACTTACACTGGGATAATTTAGTGCAACCAGTTAACCTAACACGTGTCTTTGGAATGGGAGGAAACTAAAGTAACCACAGAAAACCCACGTGGACATGGCGTAAATAATGCAAATTCCACACAGAAGACTGCAGTGTGGATTGGACCAAGGATTGAAAGGAATATACTAAGTAATGGTAAGTAATATGTGCTGGCATTTGAAGAGGAGCCTAACTTGGATCATGTTGCTTTTGATCAACAGGATACAATGCAGAGAAATCAGAATGAGTTATGTTCTCCTTGACTCCTGGTCATGGATGGATATGGCATCATTGCACCATTTCAGAACTTAAGGATGGCTTTTGACCTAGTAAAATAATTTATTTCTTCCTGCTGAATTATCAATTGGTTTTGCAGCAAAAATTTACACATTAATAAAATTTTTATTCATTCATTCAAATCCTGATCTAGGAAAGCTGGTGCCTAGCTGGGGGCACAGGGCACAAGGCAGGAACAACCCTGTGACTGTGGGACTGTGGTAGCCTAGCGGGTAAGGTACTGGACCCAAATCCCGTATCTGCCAAGCTGCCACTGTTGGGTCCTTGAGCCAGACCCTTAACCCACAATTGCTTGGACTGTAAGACTGTACAAGTTGTCAGTCGCTCTGGTTAAGAGCGTCTGCTAAATGCTGTAAATGTAAATGTACATTAAAGCTTCTATTTTTTTTGTGGACTGTGGTAGCCTAGCGGGTAAGATACTGGACTACGGACCAAAAGGTCCAGGGTTCAAACCCCACCTCTACCAATCTGCAACTGTTGGGTCCTTGAGCAAGACCCTGGGGCCGGAGTCTGGAGTCATGTCTGGCCTGCCTACCTTGTCCGTTAGCCAGGAGTGTCGAGTGGGCGGTCTGGCTGAACTGGGCTTCGGTCCTCTTGATCTTGACTCGTGCATCCTTGCCTTAGAATAAGGGCAGAGCTGGAGGTTCATAGTCAAAGAGTCTTATGGTGATCACAGACGTTGGGTTACTGTCTTCTGCCTCCCGTGGGGTTGCCAATGTCTCATGTGATCCCTCTGGCTGTGTTTCCTACAGTTCTCCTCTTTCTAGCGATGATGCTATAGCGAATGCTGCCGGGGTCTCAGCTACACTTGGCATCAGTGATTGTTAATAGACACTGTGCCTCTTTAAATCAATAACTAATTACATTTTCTGTTTTCTCTATGAGCTGTGTTCGGAGGTCCAGCCCCACAATATGATGTATTGCTGTAGCTCCAGTCAAGCGCTTAGTATTCAGCTCCAGCCCCATCATACCCGGGCCACTTAGTGCCGATGTGCAAACTTCACATTTTATTCGTACTTTGACTCCATGACTTTAGTTTCGCTCTTAGATTTATCATCTACGCCGCCAAAGGAGGTTGGGTCCCTTTTTGAGTCTTGGTCCTCCTAAGGTTTCTTCCTATAACACTCAGGGAGTTTTTCCTTGCCACTGTCGCCCTAGGCTTGCTCAACTTGGGATTGGACGTAGTTATTAGGAGATAATCTAAACTTGTAAAGTTGCTTTGAGACAATGCTCCATTGTAAAAAGCGCTATATAAATAAATCTGACTTGACCTTAAGACCCTCAGGGCGTCTGCTAAATGCTTACAACCCTAGACAGGGTCCAGCCTAGACAGCCCCAATCCATCATAGGGAACACACACTAGGGGTACTTTTAGAGACACCAATTAACCTAACACTCATGTCTTTGGACTGTGGGAGGAAATTGGAGTAACCGGAGTAAAACCACATGGTGTGAGTTTGTGTTTAGTTAGTGAGAGATCTGCCACCTAGTTGCTATAAGCTTGAGATACCGCTTATTTTGTCATTTCTCTGGCATTGAACTAAACTCACTGGAAAATGGGTTGCAAAATTGCCTGCTAAAGAATTGTGTATGTATATTGGCTGAATGTACAAATCTGATCTGACAAATGAGCATTGTAAGTGACTGTGCACTTCCCACTCTCATCACTTATTAATTGAATAAGTCTTCTTAGTAATTCAATCATCTTAGTAATTGGATAAAAATGCTTTAGGGATGCCCTGACCAGGTGGTTTTCCCTCATACATTTTGATACATATGTTCACTGAGCATTAGTGCCACATGGACAGCTAGAAAGGAGCCCAGCATTAGCCCAGCTCAATATCACAGCTATGACATAAATTACAAATGGCCCTCCTGGTGCAAAAAGCCAGTGTTAACAGCCATCACTGACAACCAGACACCAGCAGACTGTCTTCTGTGGTGCTAAAGCAATGATTTATCAAAGATGGGAGGCTATCCTAAAAGCTTCTTAGGTTGTGGTGAAAATGCAGAGAGGAACAAATATGTCCCAGTAGATATTTTGTGTGCTTTCTGTGATTGCTTTTTCAATTTGAGAGGGTTGTCTTGCGAATTTCCACCATTTGTTTCAAAGGCTATATCTGTGATCAGCTGGGTAAACTGTCACTCTTTATTTAACTCGTGCCCAAACACAGGGTTGTTTTTTTTTTAGAAATGTACCGGAACAGACGCAGTTTCTATTTTGCACTGTAGGTGCATCTTGCTTGAACTTTCCCATTTCCCTTGTGCCCTCTTTGAACTACATCCTCATCCTTCTTGTGTACATCCTGTAAAAACACCTTTACTGCACACATGCAACATTGAACACATTCACACATGCACATCCTCTTTTTCTCTCACTCACTCTCACACACATAAACACATTTAAAGACTATCAAACGCACTCACACAGCCACGTACACAGCTGGGATTGACATCATGGAGAGCTAATTTTAAAGCAGGGGATGTGCTGGATTTTGGGTTCCTCTAAACATGTTTACTTGGCACAGAGAGGTCATTTCCCATTTTCCCACCACTGGAACACCGCATTTAGCAACAAACATCCTTCAGGTACTCCTGCTGCCAGCCTTACGCCTTTATGTGATGTCCTTTTCCTTGACTTTTACTACACTCTCTCAACACAAAAGCAAAAATAAAATGAGCTTATAAGTCACTTAAACAGTAAGTTACATGCACTGTATAGCAAGCTGAGTATTGAGGAGTGGCTATTACTAACAGGTTCGTGAAATCTCACACAGCTATGAAATCTCAACACAAGAAAATGGCAGTAGAACTGTCTTATACTCTGAAATGTTGGCCCGGTCAACTGTATATACTGTTATTCCAAAATGGAAATCTCAAGGAACAAAAATCAACTCGGATGTGAAGCAGTAGGCCACACAAGCTCATAGAACAGGTGAGTATTCCATAAAAACACCTGTCCTTTGCCACATTAATGTCAAACTGCTCCTGGAATTAACATCAACACTAAGGCAGCGCAGTAGTGCAAGCTGCAATCTGAGGAGTCAGCGGGAGGGGTGTAAAGCACATTGTCATTGGTCTTTGAAACAGTGTAAGCTTGATGAACAAATAAAGTTCTGGTGCATGCTGAACCAACACCACCTTTGTGCCTGAATGGGAGCAAATCCCTTCCAGGAAGAAACAAAATATAGTCCAAAAACAGCATTTTCACAAAAGACTTTTATAGCAGCAAATTTGTTGGAATATGATTAATACCAATGGTTGAATTTGTTTATTCTCAACGCATTTTGACTAGAAAATTTGTCTCAGTTCTTGTCATTTGCTCAGTACTCAGCAAACGTGTTCAAACTTGTATGAGTCTATTTGCGCAACTCATTTCAGCCGAAACTTGATTCACGATTCATGATTTACTACTCAGTACACAGTGATTCAGGTTCACAACAGCCCTCAAAGATCTCAGCTATTTTTTCTTGCTTTTCTGTATTTTTACATCTACAGTACTATATTCTTAGTGAAAATAAGTTTCCATGGATCCTAAAAAGGTAAGTTAGCTATGTTAGCCACCCGAAAACATAGCAGGAATTGAATGCTTCAGAACACAGACTTCAGTTAGCTTGGCAGCTGTGCTAGTGCCTGGAGTTCATCAATAGAGTAAGTTTTTGGTTTTACTTTCACTTTCAATCCATTACTCACTAAATTACATGAGATGTTTCAACACTTTATTACAAATAAGCTTTGTATTAATGATTTTTGCCAACTAGTGTTTTAAACATTAACTTACCGTATTTTTCGGGCTATAAAGCGCACCGGGTTATAAGACGCAATATCAGTGATCGGCTGCTAACGGGTATATTTTCATACATAAAGCGCACCGGGTTATAAGACGCATTAAATGAAACAAAACTCTTAAGTTCCG